>PHNY01160380.1:1810-12675 GCA_003724115.2 Anethum foeniculum | reverse complement strand
TAATGTTGTATACACACACACACACACACACACACACACACACACACACACACACACATATATATATATATATATATATATAT
Organism: Anethum foeniculum; assembly: GCA_003724115.2. Classification (NCBI taxonomy): domain Eukaryota; kingdom Viridiplantae; phylum Streptophyta; class Magnoliopsida; order Apiales; family Apiaceae; genus Anethum; species Anethum foeniculum. Next base: position 12,592 of record PHNY01160380.1, on the reverse strand, counting down.
ATATATATATATATTCATGTTGATTTTTGGTAATTTCTATATAATAAAGTAGTTAGTTTTATAGTAAATGTTGGTTATTTATGTAATTCAAATCGGTGATGGTTAAAGAGAAATTTGGATTACAAATTTATATGAGTTAGAAAGAGTTAGATTGAAAAACACTTCTGATTAGATCAACCCACAACTCTAATCATTTTACATTCAGGATTTGACTTGCCCGTATGAATCATCCAAGTAATGGAATATAATAGAACAAAAAATTGGTAAGAATAAAACTGATCTAGTCTCGAATATTCAAGGAACTCAAACTCAAATAAGATGTAGGGGGTGTTTGTGTTTCTCTTAAATCTACTTAAATAGGCTCAAAACCCGTTTATAATTTGTTTATAATGTCAGAACTCTACTTGTAACATATTTTCCCAACATCCAAATGTTGTGATATTTTTTTTCCTATTGCTAGAGATTATGATTTACGACTATGATATTCAACATGGATGGCATAGTATTTTCATTCTAAACTATTCACGAACAATCGGTAATAAGACGTACCTTACAAGGAAATGGATCGCCAAATGAGATATTATTCTAAAGCTTGATCAACATGGACCTTAGGTAAAGATCATTTAGGAAAAATAAGGGTTTATGTCCAAATATACATATTTATATTCAAATTAGTACTTTTCTCCAAAAAAAATATATTTCAAACACTTCTAGTAGAAATATACTTGTTATTTTTTAACAAATTTAAGCCAAACATTCACGTAGTATCTTCTTTGTCTCGTCTCCTTGTTAATACTTCATCCACCTGTGTTTATTTATGATTTTTTTCCAAAATTTAATTTTTTGGTTTTGTAAATCTAATAATAATCATATCAGAAAATAACATAAGATTAAAATTAATTTATACCAGATTAAATTATATATATATATATATATATATATATATATATATATATATATATAGTTTGAGTCTAAGTTGAATCTGAGGCGAGTCCAGGTCGAGTTCGAGTCGATCTCGTAAAAACTCGACTCGAGTTTTTTATCGAGCTGGAAATCTTGTACGAACTCAAAAACGAATTCGAGTCAATTCGAGCCCATATTATCGAGTCGAGTTCGAGCTGGTTCGGTTCGAATTACAACCCTAAATATAATTAACTTGCTTGAAATATTTCAATCAATATTTTTAATATCCATTAAATGTGTAATATTTTACCAATTTCAGAAAGTTAATTTTAATAAATGCTAAAAAAATAAGAAGTTAAAATAATTTAATGTTTAAACACAATTTAACATTTCCCTTGAAGGATATGTACTTTGTTATATTTTTACATATTAATTTTATCGTAAAAATTATAATAATGGGTTGGAAATTTGTTTATGTGAAAAAAAAATCCGTCATTGTACGAGTTATAATATAATCTATCTATACTATATTACAATAACTGAAATATTAACACCCTACTTCTGAGTTTTTAAAAGGGAATGAAGTAAGTGATAAGGAGGTAAAATACTTTCACCCATTTTTGGAGTGAAAATTTTAGAGTGAACGTATGTCTTGCATTCATCACCACTTGTTTTCGTTCCTTTTAAAAAACTCAGGAGTACAATTAGGAGTGAAAGTGAAACTACTTTACTTAGAGAATCTCCAATAGAGGGTGCCTTAGAGGGTGCCAAACATTTCCAACAAATCACAAATAATAATTTTTATTTATTCTTTCTTTTATATCACATTTAGCACCCTTCAAGTCCAATAGTTGGCACCCCATGTGAGGAGCCTAGATGGTCCCTAAAAAATTTTAAAACTTGATGTAATATAAGGGGTATGGACGAAATATACGTTTAGTACAACTATTTGAGATTTTTCATTTAGAGAAGGTGCTAAGGGCATCTCTAATTTAAGTTGTCAAGGGGTTGCCAAATCCTATGTGGCATGACAATCTTGTTTGCCAACCTATTGGAGTTGTATGGTTGTCAAGAGGTTGCCTACCAAGGTTGCCAAAACTTGACAACTTTCCAAAATGGTTAAAATACATATACAAATATGAAAAGTGTATATCAATAATACTTTTTTTTTCTTTTATGAGTCATTTGCAATTTAATTTAGGGACCACATAGGCAAGTTTCAAAGGTTGCTAACTAATGGAGTAGAATGTTGCCCAATTGATATGAAATTGAATGAAAATAAAATATTAATATATGATGATTTGGCAAGATTAAATTGCCCTCGTTAGAGATGCTCTAAGAAGGTGCCAAAAGTTCACAACTTCTCTTGACACCCTTTGTGTACCCTTATGACTCCAATAGAAAGGCACTTAACCCGTTGTTGGAGATGCTCTAAAAGAGTATCAAAAACTGGCAACTTCTTTTGACACCTCTTGGGTACCCTTGTAACTTCCATAAGAAGGCACCCAAAAGTGTTATGCCACATAGAACTTGACACCCTATTGGAGTTGCTATTACCTTCCACTTGCTTTCCTCCCTTTTTAAAACTTGGAGGAAGCTGTAAAAGTTTGGTCGCTTGGAGCATCTCCAACAAACTCTTAAATTAAGTTAAAGTTTGAGGAGGATGAAGATTTTTTTTTCTCCAAGAGACTCTTAGTGACTTTTAAAATCACTAAAAGTCTCTTCTCTCTCATCTCTTTTAAGAGCCAAAATCTCACTCTTAATTAATATTATATAATATATTTTATCAAAACAATTACTTTCCCATTCGACTATTGAGTTCAAGTTATATTTAATTAATAAAAAGTGAATATACGAAGTATTGTTGAAGTTCACTTAGTATTAAAATTTTAAGAGTCAATATTTTATATTATAATTAAAACAAATTATAAAAAAATAAATAAAATTATAAGATTGTAACCGTAACTGCGTAAGTTAGTTTGTTACCAGACGGGGGATAAAAGTAAAAAAAACGAGTTGCGAAGAGCGTTGTTGAAAGAGCAGTGAAAAAGCAACGACCACAACTCATCGGAAACTATGGATACACAGGCTTCCAAGTCAGCCGCTGCGGCGTCGTATGACTACGACAACGACCCCAGATGGGCTGATTATTGGGGTAATATTCTTATTCCACCTAACATGGCTGCGCGTCCTGATGTTGTTAATCACTTCAAACGCAAGTTCTATCAGCGTTACATTGTATGTTCCCTCTCTATTCTCCATCTATTATTTATTTGTGTTTTTGAATTTATGTACTTGTTGGTTATTTGTGTTAGTAGAATTAGATTGAGTAAGTTTAGGATGCGTAATCTTGATGTATTAGTGTATTGACTTGCTTCTATTTTTTAATCAAACACGTGCTTATGTTGCGGTTGGTTGGTTAGAAATGAGTGGAGACAAGAATGAAATTGATATTAGGAGGAGAATGTTAGAGACGGATCAAGGAGATTAAAGGAGATATGACTAATTAGGACGCTAGATTGTCAATTGGATTGGATCATCTTTGCGAATTGTTAATTGATAATATTAAAAATAATTAACATTAGTGAAAGTTAATTTATGTGAATTTGAAGTGTTATTGTACCCATTTTTTTATGTCTGCTCTTTGCGATAAATTGATTGGAAGCTGAAAACCTTCTTATTTGAGGGGACACCTTAACCAAGACTTTTATATCATCATTGATTAATAATATATGAATCTGATAGGATATATGTGCATAGACTCTACATGTTTTTGAAATTACCCATGTTTGTCTTGGATAAATCGTAACGTTTATGCTTTATATTCTTATATGCAGGATCCGGAGTTGGTGGTTGAGGCAATTTCTCTTAGCGGTACTTCCCAAACAACTAGACCATCGTCATCATCAAATCCAGGCAATCAAACAAGACAGCAAACTTCAGGTCATTAATGACACTCTTAACTACATAGATTAAGGTTATTCCTTACCTCCTTGTGATCTGTTGCATATTAATTCGCCTCAATTTTCTGTGTAGAGTCCACTACCAGAGCATCAGGCAGACCTATAAATCCAGCTTCTTTGCGCTGGGATCAACAAACAATACAATTTTCACTTAACGCCTGGGTACCGAAACTTTCTATTGTTCCTTATGTTCAGATAAACACGGTTTATTCACAATTGTTGTTCGGTGATGTAACAAGATTTTATTTTCTATAGAAGTTTAGATTTTTAGGATATATGTGGCTGCTAGTCTCCTTGATGTCTTGAAGTAAATGTAGTTCCTTCTTTTTTTTTGACGTCATGCTTTACGATAGTTTCAAGAGACCTAATCTTTGTAGGGCTAGCTTTTTGCATCAATCATACCTGTAGTCTATACCCTTTAGTAACTCTAATTTATATTTATTTGGTCATTTTACAAATATAAAGCTAGTAAGTTTGGCCTGAAATAATTTTGACTACTAAGTGAAACACCTGGTCTGAGCTGCAGTTGAGATGCTTAGTGTTTTTGGTTCTAGGACCCATATGGCCTATCCTAAAAAATGTTATTAGTTAAAGTTTCTTAGTATAACTTATAGGTAAGAGTAAATTTTTTTACTTGTAAGCATAATCTCTAAGTATAATTTAAGTGATGAGAATATGTAACTTATAAGTTATACAAATAAATAAAAAGCAAAACAATATTAGAAGTTAGGATGATCTTACTTTTTGTTCATTCAAATTATAGTCACTGATATAGTTTTTTATTTCCTGCATATATAAATATAATTCGTGAGTTAGTTTTGAATGATAGTTTATATATAATAAACCTGTAAAAATTTACCTTCTACTTATTCGAAGTTATAAGTTATCATTGAGAAAAACAAACAGGGCCTTAGAGCCTCACCTAGTGCTTTCTTTTGTCATTCCTTTTGTTTTCGCTGAATTTTGAGGTTTCATATAGCAGTAAACAAGGTCATTAGATTTTTCCTGTTTAATTTTAATTTTTAAGCAATTCATATTTTTGCAAAGTTCTCGAACTTAATTGACATTAGTTTATCAGTAAGGTGCTTTGTGTTAATAGTAGTTGTAGACTCGTAGGAGGAGAACATTTGAAGTTTAATAGTAGAAAGCTGAAGATGTTGCTGTAAAGACTTATACTGTTAACACTTTTTTCAATTTACCTACTCCAGGTCTTCGTTGTGGCTGTTCTGGCAGTGTTTCCCCTTTTGCCTCAGAATCTTTCAAATAGGGCATATCGGCTATCCTTGACGGGCACTGCATGTTCTTCTTTATACTCTTTATACTCTCTATATGGGGTAACAATGCAATTATAACTTTTTAATTTCTTACCCACTACTGTTTTACAGTCGTTAAAGACAATCCTTTCTTATTTGCTTAATAGAAAAAATTTTCCCCAGAAACCGAGAGCTTGGAACCTGGAAGCTGTGCGAGGCTGGTTTTACACGATACTAGGAACCAAAGATTGCATCTACTTCATTTACTGCCTTACTTTTGTCACATCACAACTCAGCCTTAAATGTTAGATTGCTTGACTTGTTTATGCAATAATTATCAGCATGATTTATTATATAATGACGATTCTGTTCTATCGAACTTTGTCTTCTAACTTGGATATTATTGCAGTTGCTTTGATACCTATATTATGCCGGGCTATTGAAATTGTTGCGAAATTTTTAAGACGTAATTTTGTTCGCTCCTCCTTGTACCGGTAGGTGAATTTAGTCCTCTTTAGGGTATGAATTTTGTCTTGATTTACTACATTTATCAACGGTCTCTTAAAAGAGAAAGAAACTCAGCATTGAACATCAGTACGGGAATCTTTTATGCATTCCATAAACTAGCTTGCAAGTTCTTCAGGTGTTAATGCATTTAAGGACTAGAAATCTGTGTGTTGTTTATATGCTTGTTTCTCCCTACTCAAGCTGCAAGCAATAATTATTTATCCAGTTCGAAATTTTCAAATGACATGTATATTTTTTACCTGATAGTTAATTAAATTGTGCTTTGTCCTCAATTAGAGGCAAACACAATTTTGTGGCTTTTAAACACAAGTATAGTATTAAAAATTTACTCAGCATTTAAATGCCAGAAAATCTATCTTAAAATGCTTATACCACTCATTAGATGTTATTTCTTAACTTCTGTCGCATATAGCTAATACCTTGTTCGGATACCAGTGCAGAATCCTCTTGCTCCTTTGTTCCTGATAGGGTACCTTCCATATGATATTGTGATAGCTTTTTTTTTTTTTCTTGGTCGCAAAGGGTAAATCTATTGTGTGCACAGCTTTCTTTATTAAGGAATTGATGGTTCAAATTGTAATATTGATTATGTAGTAATGCTGTGAATGATAGTTGCTCTGTTGTTTGAACTTCGAATCATTTCCCTTCACTGTAGATAATTGTGTATTAAGAATTAGTATACTGTAAATGTAAAGTGGATACATTGTCTTTGAATATCAGTTTGGTGTAACATCCCTGCCACAGATGCACTAAAAGGGTTTTTTTTTTTTTTTCTTTTTTTATCAATAATTTATTACCTTTTTCAAGTAAGCAAATTTATTGGAGTTTTCTGCAGAAAGTACTTCGAAGAAATGTGTGTTTGGGTGGAGTCAAATTCAACTACCATAAGTATACTGTCTTCACAAGCTGAGATTGGGATCGGATTTCTCTTAATTATTTCCCTTGTCTCGTGAGTAATTAAGTACATTTTTTTTTCATCAGTAATTAATTACATTATCTTGATATGCTTATAAACTAATTCAAGCTTTTGCTTCCTGTTGTTTTCTTTTTGACTTTAATTCCCACTCCACTTTTGTACATGCAGGTGGCAGCGCAACATAATACAAACATTTATGTACTGGCAGGTTTGTTACTTTCTGGCTCGTAACTTAACTAAATAGTATTAACTCTGCATACAAATGAAGTGGTTTACAAGCAAATGGTACAGAGGGTAACTGTTTGCCCTATTTTATGTCATATTGACATACTTATTCCTGTCCGCTTTAGTTCGTTATTGAACAAGGGACGACATGGTGAACAAGATACCAAAATAATTAAGTCCTGATGTTGTCATATGGAAAAGTAGGAATATACATGTATAATTGTGATGATGCATGCGAGTTCTATAAAGTGTAGACATGCATTTTGTTTAATTGATTTATAAATATTTCTTGCAGCTTTTAAAACTTATGTATCACGCCCCTGTAACTGCTGGTTACCATCAAAGTATATGGGCAAAGATAGGCAGGACTGTTAATCCATTCGTGCACACTTACGCGCCCTTCCTTAGCACTCCAATATCAACAATAAAGAGATGGTGGCTGAGGTAAAAAACTTTGGAGGGAAATGACATACAGAGAATAGTAGTGATCTGATAGAGTAGCAGTGAAATCTATAGTAGTTTGAAGGTCTTGTAATTGTGCTTTAAAATATAGGATGTTTTTAAAAGTGACCCAGCTGTGGCCTTAACTGATCAGTAGATCTATAGTAATAATATCTGTACTAAAAATGTAACATTCAATTCTCCTATATTATCACGCTGCATAGCATTCGAAGCTCTAAAGAAGGAAATAATGCACGGGAATTAGATCGTCTTTATGGGCACACAATTTGGTTGTCCATATTGGAATTCATTTCTCAGGCAGTCTTAGATTTTGAAGAACATCTCTAACGTAGAAGGATGTTAGAATTTTGTGTCTGTAATGAAAAGAGAATTAAAGGCAACATGGATTTCTTGTCAAATTGCTTTATATAGTTTTTAGAAATTTATGAGAGGCATTTCATACTTGGGCATATGTAGATGAAAATAGAGATATAACGACCGTTTTGCAGTTGACATTTAACGAAAAATGATTAAAAATCCGAAACAAGTTATGGACTTCTGTACGAGTTTAGGATATCAAAAGAGCTTAAATTTTTACATTTTGGGGACATTTGTTCGAGCCTCGAGGTTTGGACTTTTAAAATGTTTGTTAAAAATTTAGCCTTATCTGAAACTCAAAGTTTTATAAAAAGTTCAGATAATAGACTATTTTTGTTAAAAAATTCTTTAAAAAAAGTTTAGATTTTAAAAGAACTAAATAATGGAGTGTAATTTTTTGAGTAAGTTCCTCGTATTTAAAAAAGAAAATCATAATTTATATACATGGACGGTGATTTAAATTTTGACCAAACGGATCACCTTTGGTTAACCCGAATGACATATTTTCAAACAAAAATGCTCCAACTGGCACAATATAAAAAATTGATCCCACATAGCACTTATTAACGCTACACAAGTAACGTTTAGGGTTTTTTTTTAAAAAAAAAATTGAACAAAACGCAACATAATGTAGCGTTTCCTAATTTATTTATTTATTTTAGTTTTTAAATTTCACTTCATGTCCCGTTTTGAGCCCGGAAACACCGGTTAATATTACGTTATCAATAATTATTTTTATTTAATATTTTTTAGAATTTAAGGGTACATCCTAATTTAACAATTTTTAATATTTTAGGGTTCAATAATCACCTTTTGGGTTTTAGAAATATTAAAATATTGAATAAAAAACACAACCACTTAACAATTTTTAATATTTTAGGGTTCACCAAACTCCTTTTGAGTTTTAAAAACAATTAAAAAGAAATTAATAAAAGGTACAACGATTTATTGTTTAAGATTTTAGGCCCTAGAGCCTAAACCCTAATTAAAGCTAGGGTTTAGGGCCTTTAGGCCCGGCCCTAAACCCTAGGAACTAAACTCTACTTATTAACTGTTTTTATTATTTTAGTGTTCACCAATTCCCGATTTGGATTTTAAAAATATTAAAATATTAAAATAAAATCTGAACAAAACACCCCTTAAAGTAGCACTTTAAAGTGAAAGTAAAAAAAATGGTAACGCAACATTATGTTGCGTTTATGTGTTTAAATAATTAAAAAAAATGTCTTAACGCAACATCGTGTTGTGTTTTAGACAAAAAAAACTAGAACAATAAGCCGCGCTTTGCGGCGGCACTATAGTAATATTTTTAAAAAAATATTAAATATTGATTATTATTATTATTACTATTATTATTATTATTATTAAATATGATAGTACAACATCTTTGACTATATTTGGTATAAAATAATAAAGTTTAATCACTTAAATTTAAATATAATATAATTTGATTTACAATTAAATATTCTAAATAATAAAACAAACCTCTAAAGTTAACCGAATCATAACATTCTTAATTTTACTCGGATAAAAAGCTGCATTCGAATTACAAAATCAATCAAACATTTCAAAATCATAAAATCAATCAAACAATAACACATATAGTTAAAGGAGAACCAAGAATTAAGCCAAGACGTAATTCCAGGTGATGTGTTTGGAACTGTGTCCGATGTAATTCTGAAAAAGAAGGGTGGGTTCCTTCATATAGGTGTTGGAAAACGTCGTGGGCAAGTCTCTGTGCCTGATTAAGCTTTCAAATACCTAAAAGATAGAATTATATGACTTGGCGTCTACTAATCTAAAAGATAGAATCCGATTCTAACTTATCTTATCCGCTATAATTTTATAAAAGATAAGGATTTGCTTCTTTGTAGAATTTAATGATTTGGATTTGGCGTCTACTATCTGAGAGATAGAATTTGATATCGACTTATATAATTTAGGTAATTGTAGTTTATGTAAGAGATAGAATCTGATTCTGACTTATCTTATCCGCTATATTTTATAAAAGATACTCCCTCTGTCCCATTTTATGTGAGCTACTTTCCTTTTTTGGACGTCCCAAAAAGAATGAACCTCCCCTTTATAGCATTATTTAAGAATATCACAGCCACACATTCATATAATACACTTACTTTAACATCCACTATCTCATTTTTGTGGTTCACATTGAAGTCAAACATTAATTTCTTAAAAACCGTGCTAGTCAAACAGGGTCATACAATATGGGACGGAGGGAGTATAGATTTACTTCCTTATAGAATTTTTATGACTTGGCGTCTACTAATCTAAAAGATAGAATCTGATTCTGACAATCATAGCACAATAATTCTTTTGGCAATCATAGCACAATAAGTGCTAGCCGATATTTATCCCTAGTACGTATGTAGGCTTTGCTCTTTTGGCAATCGTAACACAATAATTAATATTCTCGATTAAAGAGATTTATTTATTGGAGATCGAGTATATTTAATTATTGTGAGATACGCCATTAAGTCTTACATATTGTAAAGCTCAATTAAATAGTTCATCCTTATAAGGCTATTTAATTTAGAGTGATAGAGCAAACACTAGATCTACATAGGTTAATTACTCTAGTGTGTTTGTTTCTTTTGTTACACCAAATAATTTTATTTGGTGATTGTAAGCAAACCTTCGTGGTTATATTTCTTAATATAAGAATTTAACCCCGGATCTTGTTTGTGTTTGTTTGATTTTTATTTTTCGCTGCAAGTATTTTAGAAAAATGAACACAAATACATTCACCCCTCCTCTGTATTTGACTAATGGACCTAACAATTGGTATCAGAGCTTGTTGATCGACACACAGATCAGATCCTTTAGATTAGCAAGTTTTGTTGTTTTTAGTTGTACGGAGATTGGGATTGCTTTCGTTGGTGTAGATTTGACTCTGGGTTATTGTTGATTTGTTGTGGTTGATTTGTTGATGGTTTGACCGTCTGGGTTATTGTATTTTAGTAGTTATATTGCAGAAATTTTTCAGATCTGAAAATATGAGTGCTCAAAAAGCTAGTAACGTCAAGGTTCCGAAGTTTGACAAGGCGCAGTATAATATATGGAAGAAGAAAATGGAATTGTTCCTTAAGGCTTCAAATCCTGATTATATGGATGTTCTGGAAAAAGAACCATATATAATTGAGATTGAAGACCCTGC
>PHNY01160344.1:4222-17460 GCA_003724115.2 Anethum foeniculum | reverse complement strand
AAATATCCCCATGTGTAAATGCAAATTCAAATTATTCTTATGTACGATGAGGGTAATTTGGTCTCAATTCCAATAAAGGGTGTGCACCTATAAATCTAGGGTGTGCACATATCAGCTCCCAAATTTTTTTGTCAAAATTTTCCATTACTCATTAATTCTTTAATTTTATTCATTCTACTCTATTTCATTTGAATCCATTTCATTCCCAATAATCAAATACAACATTAATTATTAAAAAATAAAAAATGCAAATGGATGTAGAGTAGAGTAACAAAACACGCAAAGGCAACAAGTTTCTTGCGAAAGCATCGCACTTGAAGAGGGGGTCCAATCCAATAAACTGGATGCCCTGAAATATGCATGACATTGACCTTAATTGCATCCCACACAAGATATGATGGTTCATTATCTTTTCATTCTTGCTACTTTAAAAGAATAATATTAGGTCTACACAATTGTATACAAAATTTTTCACAAAATTAATATGTGATAAATATTAATTGGAATGGGTTCCCTGCATTCATACTAATAATCAAATTAAAATATAATAGCTCATGTGCCACATTATTTTGTAAACATTTTGTACACCAAATTTTGTGCACTTTAAAATTGCCTCACGGTTTTTTGCTTATTGCCCCACGGTTTTTAAGCAAAGACCGTGGTATATGCACATTCTACGTAGAACCTTTAAATATAACTATGGACTCCTATAATGTTCCCAAACGTGTGAATCGGATCACCAAAGCATCTTATTCCACTAATTATTTTATACTATAATTATTAATTAAGTGACCACTTCCTGTACACTCCAAGCCTGTTTTAGTACATAAAAACGATTTAATTAGAGCAAATCCAACGTTACTGCTGGGAGTGAGCAATGGGTCAGAACCAAACCGAAAGAACTGGAACCGAAATAACAATAATTTAAGAACCAAACTGAACCCATTTATGTGGAAAAACTGAACCGGAATCGAACTGTAAATTTCGGTTTGGTTCGATTCGAAATCGAAAGAACCAAAATTTTATTTTATTTCAAATATATTTATTTTTATATTATTTTTTCTCTAAAAGTTTGATTACTTATTAAGGTAACTTAGTTAAAAAAAGATTAATTATTAGAGATAGGTCATTTCTTGTTCAAAAATTTCAAATTAATAAAAAAATTATATAATTGAAGTATCGTATATGATAAGATAAATGAATAATATATGATAATATAATTTTTTAAAAATATAATATATATTTTTTTAAATTTCGGTTCGGTTCTTACGGTTCTAGCATACTAAGATCTGGAACCGAACTGAGAAGCGAAATTTCAGAAAAATGAGAACCGAACCGAACCCGAAATATGTAAGACCCCAACCGGAACAGAAATTTCGGTTCGGTTCGGTTCCAGGTTCTGAACCGGAAAATGCTCACTCCTAGTTACTACAGACCTTATAAATATAATAAAATATGATATTCTAGTGATTTAAGATAAAATTTTTGTATATCGACTCCAGCAATATGTCTTATACTTGTGTCTTATTATTAGAATAATTTTATATTTGAATTACGATTCGAGGGAAGGGAAAAAATGAGAGTGAAAAGATGGGTAAAAAATGAGTGAACTAAATTTTTCATTAATATAAATGAAATATGACATACCTAATTATTCCTTAAAAATGTGGCATTTGATGGATATTCTAGTGTTTTAAGACACCAATAAGACACTTGGAGCACCCATTTATACAAAATATTATAAATTCTAGTTTAAAACTAGATTTTGGGCACTCTTGGTAATTATTTTGTTAATATCACTTTAGTTTTTGGAACAATGAATAAAATTTCTTATTTCCAGGTTTAAGTGTCCAAAATTTCTATAGACGGAATTGTTCGCCTTAAATACCTACATGTCAAATAAGTGAATTCAATTTTTTATATATTTATATAAAGAATACGTGGCATGTATATTCACGGTCTACACTAATTTGAATATGCATATTGAAATGCGTATAGCTGTAAATGAACCGAACTCGAACGAACTTGGGCGAATTTTTAGTGAACACAAACAAAAATATACCGAACCAAACAATATTCGGTAACACTATTGAACAGATTTTTGTGTCCGAACTTGAATCCGTTAATTATCGAGTGAACCTAACACGAACAGTTCATTAACATAACAGATTTTTAATTAATTTAATGCAAAAAATATTAATTATTTTTTATATGACTAAAATCAATATATCTTAACATCCATACAGTTGGATCGCTAAAAAAAGTCGCTTAAAAAATTTATTGGGCTAATCGAGAACAAATCTCATTTTAGGGATAGTACTTTTACTGGTTTTTTTGAAGTCATACAAGAAAAATTTAAAAAATTTTAATTATTTTTCTGCATGACTAAAATCAATAGATCTTAACATCCGTAAGGTTGGATCGTTGAGAAAATCACATAATAAAATTATTTTGTTAATCGAGAATGAATCTCGTTTTAGGGAGTAGTGTTTTTACTGGATTTTCTTTACAAAGTCATGCAAAATAGATTTGAAAATTTTTAATTATTTTTTCACGTGATTAAATATATCTTAAGATGCGTATGGTTGGATCGCTGAAAAAAATATTTAAAATATTAATTTTGTTATCGAGCTTAACGAAAGATTCGAACTTGAACACGAATTTAACGGATCGAACACGAACCGAACATCCTAAAATTTCGGTTCGTTTCGTTAAGTTTATCGGACAGAAAATGATGTCCGAACACATATCCGATAAGCTTACTGGACGAGTTTACCAAACTCGAACACGAGCCGAACTGAGCGAGGTTGTTGAATAATTCGGTTCGTTTACAGTTTTAGAAATACGGATTTAGTCACGGTAGACGGTGAATACGCATTTAAGATACATATTTTTTACAAAAAATTTTAAAAAAATTGAATGTGTATGCCTGACATCGTATATAGCAAGTATTTAGGGTGGATAGTTCGCCAACAAGCATTTTGGATTGTTGAAATCCAAAAATTGATATTATATATATCACCCTTAATTTTTTAAGAAAGTCATTATTCTATTATATTGAAATATATTACGTACAAATTCTATTTTAGATGGGCAAATTAAATATCATGAAATTTTACACCCTTAAACTTATTTTGATATTGATTTTTTAAATATTTTAAAATTTTGATAAAAGAACAAGTTGAAAAAAAATTATCATTTTGGGAAAAAATTGAACGACAGGCAAATAGAAAGTGAAAATTCATTCTAAATTCGAGAATTTGAATTATACTTTACATAAAAAATGGTTTCTAAATATAATTTAATACATACGTCCATAATTTCTAAATATCGTAAAAATGTTTGATAAGTGGTGCCCCGCACTAAAATTAATAAATATCAATTTATTACATGGCTTTCCGCCGAATAAATAGATGTGGAAAATATAAGACAAGTAGGCACAGCGTAACAGTTAAACACTTGGCAGTATTGATCAAAGAATGCTACTAGCAGTTTCAGTTGCCATATCACCTCAACCTCCAATCATATAAAAATACAACAAATATCATAACACACTCCAACTCCACTCTTCTATGTATAATAATAATAATAAACATAGTTTGCACAATTATTTGCGAGTCAATAACTTGATCAAAACAGAAATGGCTGGAGACAAGTATTGTTACAGAGATGTGCTTCCTTTTGCAGCTATGGTCACTATGGAATGCTTGAACGTAGGCTTAAACACTTTGTACAAAGCTGCTACAATGAAAGGGATGAGTGAACATGTTTTCGTAGTCTACTCTTATGCTGTTGCTGCTCTCTGTCTCCTTCCTTCTCCTTTCTTCACTCCCAGGTGTGTGTTTATGCATCTGTTTGTAATCTTTTTCATACACACGTTGATATGTTATGTGTTATCTAGCTACTTGGAAATGTTCTGATTTCTACTACTATTTTGAACCATGATTTGATGGATGATTTTTAGAGTTTTTGTAGGTTAAAATGGTTTGTACTTTGTAGCTAAACATACATGTGTACTTTGTATATATATCTTTTAGGTGAATGATCATTCTTAAAGTCAACAGACAACAATCTAGATAATGTATTTTTGGTCTTTTTAGCCAGTTGAAGACATGGTGTTAGATATTTGATCACCTTGGATCTTGATCTTGATTATTGTTATTTCTTTGTTAACATTATCGCAGAGGCAGAGCACTTCCTCCGGTCAACTTCTCCATTGTGTCCAAAGTTTGCGCCCTCGGTTTAATCGGGTAAGGTTATGCTGGCTATGTAAGTTTGCAGCTAATTTATGTACTCTTGAAGCTTCCAAATTACTTATATTTATGTAGAATAATGATGGATATTTTGGTAAAGTTGAAAAAGATTGATAAAAAATTCTCAAGTTTCTTGTCTACTAGTTGTGGATGATGGAATATGTATTGGATTTTGGTGGTGTTTGTAGATGTACATCGCAGATTATGGGATATACAGGGATCGGTTATAGTTCTCCAACTCTAGCTTCAGCCATCAGCAACCTTGTCCCTGCCTTTACCTTCATACTTGCCATCATTTTCAGGTTTTCTTTTTTTTTTTTCTAGTGCTCTCTTTACTTTTTCTTTTGTCTTGGTTTTCTTTTCTTGACCTTAAGCATTTCTTGTTATAATTGGTAAAATCTTCTTAAATCAATATGTTTTTCTTTTATGGTCTACAGTACTCTTGTATGCCATTATCAAAGTACATATTTAGCAACCTACTAGTTTTTTTTTTTTTTTTTTTTTTAAAGTTTAGCTTTATTGTTAATGACCCATTTGTCGCATCTATCAAGTAGAGGCTTACCTTGTGTTATTGTTGATAGGATGGAAAGTGTTGCGTTTAGAAGCTCAAGCAGTCAAGCCAAAGTGCTGGGAGCAATTGTATCAATATCAGGAGCATTTTTAGTCACACTTTATAAAGGTCCAAGAATCATCTCAAATCCTCCTTCATCTTCTTCCTCTGTTCCTCAACTTCTGAGCACCTCAAATTCAAATTCGAATTGGGTGCTCGGAGGCCTTTTTCTTACAACAGAGTACATTTTGGTTCCAATGTGGTACATTGTTCAGGTACTACTACTTGTAGCTTTTCTGCCAAAATTTCAAGTCTTTTCTACGTGTCATGTGTGAATATGTTACCCATTTTGCAGGCGCAAATCATGAAGGAATATCCTTCAGAACTAACAGTGGTATTCTTTTACAACTTAATTGTGAGCATGCTAGCTGGAATTGTAGGTTTGATTACAGAACCGGATTCGAGTGCTTGGAAACTTAAACCTGATATAGCACTGGTCTCTATCATTTGCTCTGTAAGTAGTAGTAGTTGATGTTATTACTAGTATAAGGTATAAATTGGTTTTTAAAATGTCCAGTTTTCATCAGTTGATCAATACCAACTTGTTTCATTTTAGGGGATTTTTGGGTCGTTCATAAACAATTCTGTTCATACATGGGTTTTGCGTGTAAAAGGCCCCTTCTTTGTTGCAATGTTTAAGCCATTATCAATAGCTATTGCCGTAACCATGGGAGTCATTTTCCTTGGTGACACGCTCTATCTTGGGAGGTAAATACCACATTTCCCTTCCCTGCAGACACACAGGTTTATGTTTGTGATGGCTACATTACAAGCGAGAATTCTCTAGTTCTTAACATCTTGTATATGTTTCCATTTGACTGACAGTGCTATCGGAGCTATGATAATATCTATTGGATTTTACACGGTGATGTGGGGGAAAGTAAAAGAAGAGATGGATGGAGGGCGCCTTGATGTTGAGAGTTTAGGAACCCCGCCATCTCAAAAGACTCCTCTACTACAACAAAGTAGTGAGAACCAAACATTTGTTAGTTGATTGTTTCCGGGCCAATTTTACGCCATTAAGTTCGAAATCTCTCTAGCAGTAGATAGACAATGTCAAACAAAGAGACCATCAACCCTGTAAATATACTCAGAATCAACATAAATTGTATAATAGATAGCAGGTTGAATCTCCTGTTGCCAGTGTAAAGGAGAAATTATTTATACGTAATGCTGTAAAATTTTCTGGTCGTGTGATTAGGACAAATGTGCGTAATTTAATGTGTGTATTGTCTCCGTCACCAAAAGATAACTATTTGGTATGTCATCTATCCTGGATATTTTTCCTCAAGAAAAAGTAACAATTTGAAACATAACCCTGGAGATTTTAGATTTTGGAAAGCAGTTGACAGAAGAATCCTAATCAGAAATTGTAGACACAGGTGATCAAGCATTACAAAGATCTCACCCTAAAAAGAATCCAACCATGTAGTTGGTACAAAACAGCTCAAACATAACCTCTGATCGTCCTGTCTATCAAAGGTTCACGGAAAATTTATAATGCACATAGATGTGGTGTTAATTACAAGACGTTGTTTTTATTGCAAGTTGCGAACATATGAACTTAATTGTATATATGATAATATACTGACAGTCCCTGCTAAATTCTAATTGTTATCGACCAGTATAGTACAATAGACCTCTTCATAAGGATTTCACTTTATACAACTTCATCATACAATCTGCTTTTATGCCTTGAGATCATCAGACATTGCTGAAGGTATGCAATGAGTGGTAAGTATATCTGGAGTTGCAGCTTTTGCTTTTTTGGTCTGCAAGACCACAATCTACATGAAATTCAATAAGATCTTAGGTATGACAGAGAGATAAAGCAGATAGCATAAACTCCTAGCGAGTAAATTCTAGTATACAAAAAACATGATTCAATGGTAGGTGCTTGTGCATAAAGAACACACACTGGGGAGACAAAGTCAACCTGCTCATATTCAAGATGAAATTTCAGAAATTCTTCATCACACTTCTCCACCATGTAAGCTAATTCCTTCAAATTCTTAACAGGCTTACCATTAAAAGCATGAACCTTTAAAAGTAAAGTTAACAGAAAAGAAGTCAGTACCCAAAAATATGGTAGCATCCAATGTCACCCCGACTCATATGGTAGCATCCAATGTCACCCTGACTCTTCATTCACCTCCTTGTCGGACACTCGACAATTAGGCATGGACACTCAACATATCATTTTAGGCCAAATACATGCGAAATTTCATATTATTTTAACACCGACACATTCCCCTATACATGTTTGAACACTTCCAAGCACATATACAGTATCTCATGTCTCGCCAAGAGGACATATAATTACTGTTAATAAATTTTCTATCTGAAAATTAAGCACTCAAGGTTGTAATGAAAACTTAAGTTTGCACAGTTTAAGATTATAAATATGTTGTTACATGCATTTTCTTCAATTTGACCGACTTGCATATTGCCATTTTATAATAAGAAATCATTATAATTTGTATCATTGTATGTCTAGAATATGTTTCCAACAAACGATTATGCTCTTTGGATGGTAAAAAAAAAAACAAGATGTGACTCAATTTTCAGGGAGATCTTGTAAAATACTCAAAATACATATAATATCTAATCTTTCTAACCTGAGTGTTGACTATCTCTTCATAGCCAATATTGATATCCGCCACAAGTACCTACACAACAATTGATAAAGAAAATTGAGTAGTGAGCTCATAATATATGTGCTTGACATTCATTTTTGCATAAGAAAGACGCATGCAGCATCAGGGCGCAGCGTGAATGGTAAACTAAAGTTGGTTAATACGATTCAGAAAGTAAGATTTACCTGAGAAATAACTACTACTTGCTCATCAACTGATTGTGCGATTCCGTGCAGATGCTTGTCTAATAGTTTCACTGGGGCATCGTAATATTTGTCATACTAACTCATCACAAACAAGAGTTAAAAGAAAAATATCAGTTAAGAACCTTCATAAAGTCAACAACAGAATCCTTAAAATCTGCAAGTGATCGGCACAAAGAAGCGTCCAGCAGAAAAACTGGACTTCAGTAATATCTAGATACATGAAAGTAAAATAACTACACCAGGTAGCAGCTCTATTTATTTAATAAACACAGTTCGACCTCTACTTAACAGAAAATATGAATTTTTTGTTTATATAGATATAATAAAGAGAAGAGAATCTAAAGTTTGCTTCGCATATTTTTGAAGTTTGGCCTATAAATACATATACTGGTTGTCCAGCTGATGTTATAATGTGCATTTATGACGATTATAAAGAAAATGAAATGATATTGTATCCTTTTGTATGAAAACATGAGCCGAATCGATGAATTATTACAAATAAAAGCAATGATCTATGTCGCTGGAAATATATATATATATATATATATGAGTTACTAGTCATTTGCTTTTAGAAGTCGGCACCCTTTCCATTGGAGATAAAGACAAATTAAAATAATCTTCCCATGATTCACTATTCCTGATTTGTAAAATATGACAACAGTGAATATAATTATGACACTTACTGATAATTGAAAACAAAGAACATGACAGAGAAAAAGATAGAATTTTCAGTTAGAAGCATACCACATTCATAGACTACGTGCTACAATAAAAGGAAGCATATTTTTAGTGAGTTGATATGTGAAAAAATTGCACACATACATGCGTTTGCCTTACCAAAAGTAGGCACATTCATTGACGAAGTTCTACAATAAAAGGCAAAATGTTTTTAGTGAGTGTACCTCTGAACATAAATATGGAACAGATACCGCTGAAAAAACAAACCCAGCAACAATGTAATATGAAGGTAGTTTTCCCTTGATATGTGCTGGTATGAGCCTTCTGTAGGTTGAAAGTTTTATATTGAACTCCAGAGTCTTAGAATTACGAAGAACCTTAACTAGGGCCTTATCTCCAGTATATTTTTTGGAAACAAGGTAACTAAAACCTATGCGTTCTCCATCCCTGAAAGGAACTGAATATTCAAGTCATTAGGGAAATAAGAAACAATGGAATTATAGTATTCTTTATGCCAGTCTGAAAGTGTAGACTCCAGCACAAGTCACCAAGACATCTCTTTTATTTGATATATAATACTAGTTTGCTTATTTACATAATATAGCATGCGTAACATGCAATAATATAGAAATGATTAAAAAAACATTGCACATGATATAGGGTGCAAACTTACGGCGTTATAGTTAAAGCTTAATTTGATTTTGGTTTATGAATTAGTTATTGTGAATCTTACACTTGAAAATACTCCCTCTGTTTTTTAATATTTGACGTTTTGACTTTTGGCACATATTTTTAGGTGCTTTGACCGGGTAGTTAAAATTATTATTTTTTAAAATTTCTTTTTCTGAATTAAAATTTTGATTGTATATTTTAATTCAGAAAAAGAAAATTTAAAAAATAATAATTCTAGCTATCCGGTCAAAACACCTAAAAATATGTGCCAAAAGTCAAAACGTCAAATATTAAAAAACAGAGGGAGTACTTTATATATACACCTTCTTAACTTCTTTCCTGAAGATAAATTTGAGTAAAATAAAATGAGCAAGTAACATTATAAGGATTAGTGGACTATGAGCCAGAAAGGAAAGGTGAGAATATGATGTTACCGTTATTCTAAGTTGATTGACTTATCTTCATTTTTATCAGACTCTCGAATCCTGATAATCAAATTAATTCTGTAGCTTATTGACAGGAAAACCTAATTGAATCAAGGCATTTTCATGTAAGTGGCATAAACTTATAACTAAATGGTAACCTGTACCTATTTGTTATATGTTCTAGAAATACTGGTGCTTTGAATACAGGTTATGAGGTCGACTATCCATTTGAAAGTGTTAGAATATATTATAAGATCCAATTGGGGCCTTCCTGGGTGCCCGTGATCCACTCTTCGACCCATAAATGCAGCGACTGGTTGCTCAATAGAAAGACCTTCCATTAAACAGTTAGTGAAACCCATACAATTCAAGTGAATTTTGTGCCGCTATGCCAGACGTCAAGCGGCTCAAACAGTATAGGCAAATACTAGTAACACGGGTATTGCACATGCATTATATATTTTGAATATTTGTGTGTGTGTGTGTGTTACAACTTACAATTTGGTTAATGTTCCACGTTAAGAGTTTACTTTGCAGATTTTCAAGAAAAGGGATAAATGCAAACAACATAGCTTAGATTAGATGAGGCTCACCTGTTCCATCGTTAGCAATATTTACTCCATCAAAGCTAAGGATAACATCAGATGGCTCTAAAAAATGAGATTCTGGAGCAGTAGGTTCAATCCTTCTTATGCGGACACCCTTCTGCTCGAGCGCCATTCCCATAGACATCCGAAGATCAGGATTCTCCATCTTTTGACACTTAACATTAAGTACTGGGAAACCTGAAGATGAGAACTCCACAGACATAAATTAGTAGGAGGAAACAGACATCCAACTTTTAGACAGGTAACTAAATGATAAAATGAATGCTGCATCCAAATTAATTTCCAATTACAACTTATATTGATCATCTAATAAGATTTTAATGCATTAATAGCAGATATGGGTAATGTAAAACAGATGTGGCTGAATTACCATACCTGTATAGTTTCCATTCTCTTCGTAATCTTGGATAAAATGTAAAATTACTGGTGTTGGTATGACATAACCAATGTTTTCGGCATCTTCGTGTTTAAGGGATTGGAATGCAATACCAACACACTTGTCTTTATAACTGAAGGCAGGCCCACCAGAATTTCCAGAGTTTATAGCAGCGTCTATCTGCAGTTGAATCATCTAGGTCAAGGATCATATATTTATCAATTAGTTGGACTTGAAGATATTATTTATATCAAACTACCTGAAGTCCAAGAAGTTCTGTCGATCCATGAATGTACGATAGTATCTCAATGCGAGATACCACACCACTTGTCACTGAGATTGTGTCTCCGCCAATAGGGTAGCCAACAACTGTCACAGCATCTTGCAGTACAGGTAATCCCCCAAATTTGATAGGAGACACTCCTTCCCAAAATTCATCATCCGTCACAGTCAATAGAGCTGTTGTTCCACAAATATAAACACAAGTTACAAATAACTCCAATGAAAATTTAGTTAACCCACCCCATTTCCAAAACAAAAAAAAAGGATTTACACAGATGGTGAAAAACATAATCAACGAATAGAAGCAGGGGAAGAAGTCTGCACAAATGATAAAAGATTTATAAATGCTGACATTCGGATCAAGCAACCCTCTTTAGCAGAGGTTGCAGACTATTTAGGTAAAAATTTTAGGGCACATATCACCAAATTACAGAAAAAAGATTGAGAATGTTATCCAGCTAAAATACTGCCTTGAGTTTCGACTTGTGATATATACCTCAGACTCCTGGTAATAACAATATTTTTATTTTCTAAGTTGAATATAATGTATAGCTCGGTAACTTGGGTATTCCATTGTTTAGTTGGATCTTTTCATATTAAAACCAGACACTTTATCTTGCAATGGATGATTTACTAATGTTAACCTTTGATTTCATGATATGGACATGATACATGTAAGCATTAAGCACATTTTATAAGTTTCGCATTAATGGAATGAGGCTGGAATGGAATGAGAAATCAAAGGAATGATAATTCCATTTTTGTCACTTGTCAATTCTTTTTGGAAAAGAAGAGTTATTGGAAAATTTTTTCCGAAAACAATTTTTACGAAAGAAGCTTTCTAAGAAAAATTTCTTTCACGAAAACATTTTTCTCGATAAAAATTCGAAAAATGGTTCTCGAAAAAATTTCCCTGAAAAAAGTTTCTCAGGAAAAAAGTTCCCGAAAACAGTTTCTCAAAAAAAAAGTTTCCTGAAAAAATTTCTCAATCTTTTTTTCCCGAAAACAGTTTCTCTGGAAAAAAAATTCTTCGGGGAAAATTTTCCGGAAAAAAAAATTCTCGAAAAAATTTTCCCGGAAAAAGTTTATTAAAAAAAATATGTGAGAAATATGTAGTGTGATGTTTTCAAAAAAATTGAGTTTATCCAAGTGTTTCGGATGGAATAGAATTCCACATTTCTAATGGAATGGAATGAAGACGGAAATGGCTAGTTCCAATTCCTTTGTCCCAAGTGAACAACTTGAATTTTTTATATTCCTATGGGAATGTTCATTTCATTCCTGCCAAGCAACACACCCTAAGTTTTATCTATGGAAGATATTGTTTTTTATATCGTTCTACTTATATTAAGCTTATATGCAACTCTCCACACCATGCATCCAATTTTGAATCCATATCCAAGAACCCGGGTAACACAGGGCTTAAGCAATAAGCATATGTGTTACTTCCATGTGTTAATATTACCAACAACTAGACACAATCTGTGCAAGCTCAATAAATACTAAAAAATCAAGAAACTCGAAAAATCGACAAAAAAAAAAAAACAAAAAAAACAAGAAGTTAGGAGGGTTACCAATATCACATTCAGTTCCAATAGCTAAAACAGTAGCCAAATACTTAGTATCAGACCCACGTTTCTTCAACTTAACTTGAGTATGATGCTCAACAGAATGTGCATTTGTCAAGACCCTCCTGCCCTCAATAATAAACCCACTACTATTGGAACTATACTGCCTCTTTCTCTGCCATGGCAATGAAAAATTAGGCTCTGTATGAACACAAAACACCTTCACTACCGCGTCCATTAATGACATCACTTAGTCTTGATCTAGTCTTGTCTGAAAAATGGGCTGTGTTGATAAGCAAAAAGAAAAAATAGAAAATTGACTGGGTTTTGTTTACGATTTCTTTCAGCTTGTTTGCAATTGTTGTTGTTCTGGGGTTTGTGTTCCATAGGTTTGTGTCCCTTTTTATTGGTGTTTGAAGAGCAACAAAAGTACAAAAGGAAGTTTGCACCTTCTGTGTGTATGTGTGTCTTCCTGTTAAAGTTCATGGAGCATTCGTTACAACAACCCATTTCCAATAAAATACTTATATCTTGCATCAACTCCAAAGAGAAATTCTAGATTATCGGTTGACATTGCGGCAACCATTTTTATGGACCACGTTTTATCCTTTTACTGCACGTCGGTATTCTAAACTCGCCTGACTGAGTACTTAAAAATCTATACTATTGTGTCGGTATTCCAAACTCGCCAGAAAATCTAATATTAAAGTAGTCGGTGGTCTGAACCAACTAAAATATTTTTTTTTCAAAAATATCACGAAATTAATATAATAAAATATTATAATTAATAATAATTTCTATTTTAATCATAACTAGAAAATAAGCCGCGTTTCGCGGAGGCATAATAATAATAATATTTTTTTTAAAATTATTATATATTATTTTATTATTAAATATGATAACACAATAGTTTTTTGAGTTTTT
>PHNY01160337.1:10448-22338 GCA_003724115.2 Anethum foeniculum | reverse complement strand
GAAAAAAAAAAAAAAAAAAAAAAAAAACAAATCTGTAATAGTTGACTATTACAATTGCCAAATTTTATGTCACAGCTCACGATTTAATCTGCCTAATGTTTGATTTATCTGGAAATAAGATGGCAATTAATAAATATAAATTCTAGCAATCCTTCTTTTTTTTTCTTTTTTTTTTTGAGGGAATTCTAGCAATCCTTTTCAACAAGAAACAAATAAGGAAACCAGACCTTTTTTTTTGAACACAACTACACAAGGGAGACGACTTGATTCTCGAATTATTAGAGATTGAATGAATCATACTATATAATTTACAAGCTTTACTATAAAAAACACCAAATTCACAATAATTCATTATAAGTGTGACAAGAAATTTAATTATTTCAATACAAACGTTCACCTACAAAAATTGGAAGTCTGAGCACTGATATTATACTTGAGCAAAAAAGCTATAACGGAAGAGATGGGCAGACTAAGAACTACTAGTCCACAAACAGGTGAAAAGGAATAACACAATACAGAAAACGAAACGAAAACAATATATATGGGGAACAGTACAACATGTATATTAATTCTTAAGGAGGATTTCCAGGGCTTCAAAGAAAAGAGGAGCCATTTCGGGGCTAGGTGTTTTAATTGCACACTTGAGACCAGGAATTCCGACCACTGTTGTGAGTTCAATCAAGAAAGGGATTGGTTGAGGGATCTTGGCAGAGAGATACAGGACCTCCTGGTTAGCATGTTTACGCTTTGCAATAAAGAACATATTTGATGCGGCCAGCCGGTCTAGTGTAGCTTCCACACTATTGATCACAATGCCCGGAAAATCCCTTATGACCTCGTTTGAGTCTGGTAGTGATTTCCATGTCTGTAATGTGGAATAACAATAGCGATAAATTTCTAATTCAAGAAAACCCAACTGTATACAAGACTGTTAAAACTCAAAACTATCCCAGTGTAATTCAGGAAGAACATAGGCTACTCTTTAAGGACAGAACAATATTACAAGTTACAGAACGTTACTTGGTTGCAGAAACCCGAACTTGTTGATTGATTTTTAAGTGGTGAAACATTATACCTTATTTATATCATAAATTTTACAATGATCTGAAGTCTTGAATGAAAAGAATATACATGTAACACAAGTATTGTTACCTCGAGAAAAGATGTACGCTCCATTCTCCCGTCTTCCGTAAAAAGAACCAGCAATGAGATTTTATCATTAAAGTACCACACAGGTTGCTGAGCATTTTTCACAGCAACCTGTAAAAGTGTGTTTGGTGGACCAGGAGCTACATTCTGGAACAAAACCATGGGAAGAAGAGTTCTGGCAGATGACCCAGGTTGCACTTGTGGGACCTGAATAACAACAATTATAATTACAAGAAGTTAAGGAATAAAAAAACTTATGTTCCGGTTTAAAAGTAACTGGTACCTGAAGTGGTCCAGCAGAAGCAAGACCAAATGTATTCTTGTTGAACTGAATCATGAACCCATCAAGGGGAACCTGTGAATTGTTCTCAAATAATATGCTGTAAAATATCTGGCCATCTTTTCGTATCAATTGTGCCCTGATTTGTAAACCTTGACCGGTTGAGGCAGGCAACACAACAGGTAGAGTTGGGCTGCAAACAAAAAGCAACATGAGTATATTACATGTAGGTATAACAGAATATGCAATCTGGCTGAATAAGAAATCTATATCATGTATCTGGAATTGCTATTGGCTTACAGCTTGGTGTACAATTAGGAAGGGGACTAAAAACTTACACATCAAGCGTTTCAGGCTGATCAAGGGACACAATAGCATTACTACTGCTATCGCCATCCCCCATCAGATCTAGCAAATCGGCTACAGGTGCTGCAGGGACTGGAGGCCGTGCTGCAGCATGTGGAGCATTGCTTGAAGTTGGTGGTGGTGATGCTCCATTGTCGATTCCATGAGAAGGTGATTCCGAATATCCTGGCTCGCCTGATTCTGGGTAATCATCTTCATCCGTTCTTTGAATTGTTCTTACACGTGTTACAAATGCATCTGGGGGCTTGTGATACACAGAGGACAATGTAGCTATGTTGGCAAGAAGCTCATCAAGAAGAGACGGATCAAGAAGATTCGAATCATCACTTATCACAGGCTTTTCAGCCAACACGACGTCCTTTGCTGCCTGAGTAATTAAGCAAAGCTCTTATATATTTGGAGCAAGTAAATATAAAATGAAGCACAGCAATGACTCGTAACTAACAAAGAAAGGAAAAGGAACGACCAAAACATTATAGCAAGAATAAGTATAGCATATTCCTTTTAGGGTCGGTGGAAGAGTAATACCTCAGGATCAGTTGAAAGAAGGCGCCAGTATATGTATGCACGATCTCGTAAATCTGGATTGTCAGTCTCAACTGTAGCATTATTCAAGACAACCTTCATAGATAAAAACACGAGGTTATTATATATAAAAAATAGATAGTAAGCAATTAGCAAACACTTCAATTCTGCATGTCACTTTAAAGTAGAAACAGAAATTACAAATACAAAACAGCATGTCAGTATAACAGGAGAATATCCGAATGTAGTTATTTAGAGAAAAATATCTGAATGTAGTCTTGAGCACAAAAACAAGACCATGACGCTCAGTTTGTAATATAGACACATAATGGCAGAATTGCAAAACAAGCATTCTTTTTAAAAAAGGGGTTGCGGGATGACAAATCAAAGCACAATCCTATATTATTTCAGCACCTGAATCATCTGCTGAGGGCCTTCAGTAGGTTTCTTGAGAAATAGTTTGACTGTGGCTGTCAGCAACTGCAACTGAACTTGAGCAGGTTCTTCAGGGAAGGTCTCTAAAAAGCTTTCGAGGAGCTCATCAGCATTGTCAATTCTTTCCGCATATTCACCAATAATCCAGATCATTGATGCCTATAAACAAAAGAATATGAGAGAAGATGAGAGGATTAGCCAAAAAAAAAAAGAATATGAGAATACCCGACGAAAACGATTTTATAGAAATATTACAATATTGTAGTTCTTGTCATTACCTTGGCCTCCGGCTCATCTAAAGTGTCTAAACTCTCACATAGTGTAGCAATGATGGACTCATAGCTGAAAGGCAATATGAAACAAATAATTAATTTTTCATATGGCCAACAACAGCTTTAATTTGTACAACCATATTGTAAGCCGCCATGCAAAAGAAAAAGAGCAAGAAACTTACGTATTAGGATATCTCCTAAAGATATCTTTGATGACTATAATAGCCTCTTGAACCACATAGTTCACTTTAATCTTGATCAATTCAAGCAGAACACTTATACATCGCTCAGCAGCTCTCTCTAACTTGATGGCACAGCGTCCAATAGCACGCACAGCTCTTCTGACAAAATCTACATCTACTTCTGTAGCGTATTCTTTGAACTCCAATAGAACCTACAGTGTACAAAACAGAAATATTTTTGAAAAATTTCAAATCAGGCGTTTATAAAAATAAAATGCAATAATTACCAAACACTGCGTACCTGGTCTATGTTTCTGTCTGAAGCAAGTTTTATCATAATTTCCAATTTTTCCATCTTTACATAAATTGGATCATTGTACTTGCAAAAAAACACCTAGCCAGCCACCAACCATAGTTAATATAACTTATTTGGATAGGGTCACAGAGGAAATGACTTGTGTGTGCAGTTGAGAAAACAAACCAAATCGTATCACCTTGATTTCATGAGCAAGAATCGAAGGTCGTCTTTGTACAATAAGATTTATGTTTCGCAGGGCAACATATTGAATCTCAGGTTCTGCAGACAGTAATGTCACAAGAGGTGGAGCCATTTTCTTGTAAGGGTTACGAACAGCATCAGGACTGGTTATGAGTTCCATTTGTTGAAGAATCATCTGTACAATAAAAATAATGAATTAATGAATTGTTCTGGAATCTGGAGATATAAGGGCCATTACTCAGGAAGAAAGGTGATAGGCAATTACAAATTTAAAGAGCATCAATTTGTATATATAGAAACAGTTCAAAACAATAAGAGAACCATTAATACAAAGAATATCAACTTGCCTTAACAGCTGAAAGGACAACCGCACAATTTGCATGTTGTAAACGTGGAGTAACTCGCTCCACGATATTTTCAGCTTCAAGAGCATCAGCGGCCTTGTACTTCGAAAGTGCATCCAATATGAAAACTTGACCCCACCTGAACAAGTAATTCCCAGTGCATAAAATTATTGATACAACCTACCACTTACCAGCGCAGAATGTATAATATGCAAAATTTAGAGACAAACAACTATAAATTAGTGACAAACTTAAACATTAGAATTTTGTTTTCTCTCTACAACATTGTTATTGATCAATATAAACCAGATTCTGAATTTAATAATGCATAAAGTCACGTAGTATCATAACCACTGCAAATAGAGATGTTGGAAGTAGAGTGTCGATAACAAAACATCCCTCCAGATCATAGAATAAAAAATTTCAGCCGTAAGGGTTAGCTCAATCAGGAAAAAAAAGTTAAAAAACTACAAGGAAAAATGAGGCTGGAAGAACGGATCCCTTGCAGAAAAGAAAACTCATAACCATTCAACCCATGAATCCCTTAGTAACAAAGAACGGCCTTCCATTCACCAGAGGGTAATTGAGGACAAATTCACAAAAGAAGCATGTGTTTAGCAACACAAAGTATGTATGAAAGATGATCACACCAACTAATCTACAGTACAACACTACTTGAGACCTCTTTTGCTTGTAATCGGGTACAGAGTGATGGACATGGCACATATACAAGTGTCAGACTCAATTCCATTTATTAAAAAACTAATCGTTTTTTTTTATATGTCAAATTGGATATTTCTTTGTTGCTAAATTTATACCGGAAGTTTAATATCAATAAACACATGTACATCAATATCGAGGCGACGTCTTGCTTTCCTATCCCTCTTTCTCCTTTTTTGCGTCTGAACTCCATCTTAGATGTGGTATTTTAGTTCGTCAAAGTTTCCAAATTTCGCTCGAAAGATCAGACACGGAATAAGCATCAGGTTTGGGTGTTCAAGGGTCCAACACGGGTACATTAGCACCATATCAGAAATTCAAGAGACAGGATAACATAGCTTGAGAGTTGAGGCACGGTAATATACAAAAGGGGATACTGCATATAATCAAACAACTGGCAACGACTTATGACAGCCTACTACAAGCAGCATCCTGGCAAGGTTGATACCCAAGACATGACACATACCAATACCAAAACCAATTATAACAAAAACATGCTTATTTTACATCTATATATATAATAATGCCAACGAATTATATTTTATTAGGGCTGAAAATATAAGTATATTTACACTTTGATATGACTCTTGTATTATCTATAAGTGTCCACAAAGGAGACTAAAAAGTTCCAAAACATGCTAATCAATAATTTGTATGTAAATCAATATATACTTAAAGAGAGGAGCATTTAATCATAATCTTACTAGCATTGGTCACATGTAACAAGATATTAAAGTTCTTTGAAAGTCATATTACAATAATACCATCCTATTTATGCATGTCTTTCTAGTATTTCCAAAATTATGAGGATTAAGCATATCTACAGACTACAATCATGAACTTACTCGGTGCATTCATTTAGAGCAGTAAGAAGCTTTGAAAGTGTGTGACTGGTGATCTCAAATACAGGTTTGCTGCTATTTTCTTGAATCTCTGCAAGAGCCGCAACAGCATTTGCCACAACCATAGGATTATTGTCAGATATCAAATCTTTTAAGGCATCTAAAAATCCTCTATCCTCAACTAGCTCGGCGTTAATGTCATACAATTTAGCAACACATATTGCAGCTGTCTTGCGAACATACGGATCATCATCCTAAAAGAAAGCAATATTTAAACAAGAAGGACAAAAGTAAATAATTACTTTTCAGTAGCATGGTGAAGTATTACGCCTAAAACTAAAACTCAAAAAAATTGGGGTGCAAAAGACATCACAGTGTGAAAAACGTAAGAAATATTTGTGTACTCAGCCAATATGAAGTGGAAACAAATAAAAAATTGGCTACCTTAAGACATCTCTGGAGGGGATCACAGAGATACTCTGTAATTTTATCAACACGAATGCATCCCATCGTTCGTACAGCCAATGCACGAATGAGAGGATTTGGGTCTTGTGAATCCTGGAACAATACACAACAATAAGTTTTGGAAGACTGTGGCATTTATGATATAGAATTTTTCCAATAATTCTTACCTTCACAAAAGTATTTACGGCAAGTATTGCAAGATCAGGCTGGCTCTTAGCATAATTTATGAGATATAGATAAACAAGCTTTTTGAGCTCCAAGTTCTCTGTCTGCATGCAATTTACAACATCAGTGAACAACGATGAAACATCTTTCCCGACAGTCATGGCGGCAATAACTTTTTTAACAGCATCTTTTCTCTTGTCCTGCATACCAATAAAACGGTTTATTAAGATGTTATGAAAAAAGGAATACTGTCAGATGCCATGACTTACAAAGTAAGGATGTCATTGTCGTCAATCTACATATTTATATATTCACAAAACCTAAATTACCCTTGCGATCTCCAAAAAGCAGAACAAATATAAAATCTAAAAAAATTCTTGCTCTTCGAATAATCCGCAAACCCAAACTTTGAATAATTCAAACAAAACTACAAAAGTAATTATGAGTTAAACATTATACTAGATAACAGGAACCATAGATAACACAGTCTCAAGCGAACACAGTCTTTAAGTATTACACAACTGGAGGAAAAGAAACCAATACCACCAGATACAAACAATTTCTTACATTTTTGTATAAATGAATCTTTTATTATTATTCATGGGCCAAATATCGAAATATAGCACAGAGCCCAGATATCCTTTTAAGACGGGCCTGGCCACAATCTAAATGGGTACCTATCCACAAACATTAAAACACCCCTCCTTGCTCACATTTACACAAGTGATCAAAAGTGCACATAATAAAGTTAACAGTAACCATGGAAAACACATCTCAAGTGAACACGGTCCTAATTTTGGCTATGTTCGTACTATGATGTATTATATATATTGAGGAAACTGGACTACAATCCTTCATCCTAAAACCAGGTAAATAGTACGACACATATTTCTTAGTCAATGTGCTTCAGCCATATATACATGAAACTGTAATCCTGTGAAACAATCCTACCACAGAATCTAACCTAAATTAACTATTACTTCATTCCTTGTTTACGTCATTCTATTTTATAGCTACAATACACACCTCAAGTATAGATTCTCAGTCGGACCTAATCGATGATGGTCTTACCAAGAAAGCTTTTGGCATCTAAACCTATAAAAATATAAAGCGAATCAACGTCTGTTATATTAACTCTTGCATGTATCACACAGACTTTCTCCATACATTCTATCACATTATCTAATCTAACTTAACTATTACTTTACTCCATTCACATTATCTAACTTAAATTAACTATTACTTTCCTCCCTGCCTATGACATTCTTCTTTATAGCTAAGATAAACGAATCAAGTATAAATTCTCAACCGCACCTAATTGAACACCAGTAACGTCTTAGCATCTAAACCTAAAACTAGATACAACCAAATCAACATCTATTACTTAAATCATGCCTGTAAACTAATCGCAAAGGATTCCTCAGTACACAGTCATCGCAATTAAGATACCGCAGAATACCATTCACTATCACTAATCCACAAAATTACAAATCTATAAGGTCGTGTACAAGCAAGCAAATACAAACCAAAACAAACAACAAAGTGCAAAATCAATACTGAAATAAAAGCAGATCTGTAATAAAAAAGAGCATAATATACAATTCGCAAGTTCAATTGAATGTTGAAACAGATCAGGCATAAAACGAAGTAAACAGAGTAAATTCAACTGAATAGTTACAGTAGATATACATGATATGTATGTATAGTTGAGAATACCTTGTACTGGGAATTGAGTTCCTCTTTGAGCTCAGGGATTTCTCCTTTTTTTGTAGTGGAGAAGTACTTGGAATCGTGGCCGCTCATGTTTTCCGGCGATCGGAGCCCCAGAGAGAGAGAGGGAGAGAGAGTCTGAGAGAGAGAGAGGGTTGAATAATATTACTAGTAGTCTCGCTTGGAAATGGTGATCGAATGTCCTGTTTACAGCTAAAAAATTGGAAACGCGCGTGCTTTATATACTTTCCTAAATTTTAGTGCAGTAAATTTCCAAATATATCGGTCTTTTAGTGAAAATTTATTTTAAAATTTCAGACAAAAATATCTAAAAAATACATATTTGACACCCGGATATTGCAATATAAATGTGTATCACATGAAAAAAAAATTAATTAAAAAATATCACAAAGAAATACACATTTTTAAAATTCATAATTTTGTAGCCATGGATATTTTTAATACTCAATCTAAACAAAATTCATATATAATAATTGTAACTTAAATAATTTATAAAAATAAATATGAAAAATAAAAATACCTATACTATATACTATTATAAGCAAAACATAGGATAATCCTTCCTAAAAGTTGCTAGCACCTTCCTAAAACCCGAAATATTAAAAATTAAAATAAATATAATTTAGAGTTTAGTTTTAGAATTTAGAGTTATCTTTGATTTAAAATACTAAAGTTTTAGGGTTGCCGGAGGTCCGTGTATTTGAAATTTAAGTACAATACACTACTATATTCGATGACTCTTTTGTTGTTTATTTACATAATTTTGTTATTATTATTTATTTCATTAAGTGCCAATCAAACTATAAAATAAAAATAAATAATTCACGTATTCATATTAAATTAAGTATCTAAAATATAATTAAACTCTTTTAATTATAATTTAAGTAGAAATTTCAACTCGCACTTAACTTCTTTCTAAATTCTTTTATTCGAAACTAAACACTTTCGAAATTAATTTAAATAATTAAATTTTAAAATAAAAACATTATTGACAAATTTACAACAAATTTTTTGAGAAAGCCTCTACATTAAATTAAGAAGAAAACCTACCAAATTATTATAAATATAAAATTGATATTACATAATAATTTATGAAAAATAGAAAAGAACCAAGATTAAATAATAAATAATATAATCTTCACACAGCTGCAAATTATTACTAAATCTCTATTCAATAACATATTATAATTTATTACAAAATCATGATACTAAAAATATTACAATATAAAATTAATAAAATAATAATTATTAAAATTAGTCGCACTAGGCCAGTATAAATAATAAAGTAAACAAGTCCCATAGCCGCAAGAATATAAGAAAAGATGACAAAAATATTTGAAATTATATTTTTATGGAAGACTATATTGAATTATAATCCGCCATTGGTGCATTTGTGGACATCTGCATACTAGAAGATATTCCTTTCTTTCAGATGTCTGTTGCAGTGTGGTGATTCAGTGAACATTTAACAAGTTTGTTGGATGCTTCTGTATTTATTTATTTCTGACATCACTCGACCAGAGCTGTAGGATTTTACCAATCTATATTATAAATTGGTGGATAATCTATTCCTGGTATTCATATTTTGGCTCGGATAATAAATTAAACTTAAATTTGATCAC
The DNA here is from genome assembly GCA_003724115.2 of Anethum foeniculum. NCBI lineage: Eukaryota > Viridiplantae > Streptophyta > Magnoliopsida > Apiales > Apiaceae > Anethum > Anethum foeniculum. Next base: position 12,741 of record PHNY01160337.1, on the reverse strand, counting down.
TATAATTTCAGATTTGTGTATGGTCCATATACTTATTGATCCATTTTAATTTTGAAATTTGATCCATTTCAATTATGGAATATTTGTATGCAAATTATAAATATCATTAATGTAATTGTGATAATTATGATAACCTGATAAATGAAAATTTAATTGGACTTTTAATTTTGGTAATTTAGTTAATATTTTGTCCCATTATATATATAATAAAATATCTTACTAATCTGATTTTTAAATTTATTAACAATAGCATATAAAATTAAAAAATCTGTTGTATAAAAGTTATTTATTTCATACTTAAACTATTTGATCTTAAAAAAATATATTTCATTAAATTAATTTATTATAATAATATGATATAATAAAATTAAATAATTTTTAAAACACCATATGCTTAGCGCGAGCTATAATCTAGTTCTAATAACTTCTGTAAACTTCACTTCTAAACACCGAATCTCTCTTCATGTCTCTCAGTGTTTCTGCATAAAAGCATCGGTTATTCTAGACTTTCTGCAAGCTTCTGCTTCTAGCTAGCCATAAAAAAATAGTCAGTATTATAAAGACATGTTTCTTAAGATTCAGTCAGCTACTTGGACCCGCAGAATCACTGATGGACGCCTGGAGAATCCTCTACATGACCTCATCTGAGTCAGGCAGTGACTTCCATTTCCATAATGTGGAATACAAATAGCCATAAGGTGCTAATCCAAAATGCTCAAAATGTGTAGGAGATTGTTAAAAGTCGAAACTATCCCAGCATAATTCAGGAAGAACCTATGCTACTCTGAAGGGTTCAAACTTCAAAACAACATTACGAGTTGACTTTTAACTCAGGAACAATCCTGGTAACAAAAGTTTTGGTACATCTAGAAAGAATGTACGTCCCATTCTCCCATCGTAAAAAGGACCATCAATGAGATTTTATCGTTGAAGTATCACTACACACGTTGCTGAAACTTTTCACAGTGACCTGTAAAAGTGTGTTAGGTTGATCGGGAGCTACATTCAGGAACAACACCATTAACCATGCGAAGAAGAGTTTCAGCAGATGACCAGGTTGCACGACAACCAGGTTGCACGACAACTATAATTACAAGAAGTTAAGTAATAAGAAAGTCATGTTTCATTTAAAATTACTGGTAACTGAAGTGGTTCTGCAGAAGCAAGACAAAATTGAACTAAATCATGAACCCATCAAGAGGAACCTGTGAATTGTTTTCAAATAATATGGATGTGTGAAAACTTACACAATAAGCGTTCGGGCTGATCAAGGGACATGATAGCATTACTACTGCTTCGTTATTCCGCATCAGATCAAGCAAATCAGGTACAGGTCACTGCAAGAATATCCAGTTTTAACAACAGAATATTCCGTTGGCATGTTATAGAAATCCGTTGGTAAGACACCTTACTAACTGAATGACCACTGAAATATTCTGTTGGAGAAAACGTTGTGGGGAAGCTACTGCCAAAAGATATATTTTCGTTACTAAACTTAACAACGGAATATTAGCAGAATAACAACAGATTTCTTATTTTCGTCAACAACAATTACACGACCAACTTAGTAACGTATTATTCGGTTGGTATTTTTAGCAACTATATTGTAACGAAATATCCGTTGTTAAATTTAGTAGCAAATTCTCAACCATAAGTCCGTTGTTATTTTTAGCAACTCTATTGTAACCAAATATCCGTTGTTAAAATTTAGTAGCAAATTCCCAACTATAAGTCCGTTGTTATTTTTAGCAACTCTATTGTAACGAAATGTCTGTTGTTAAATTTAGTAGCAAATTCCCAATGATAAATCCGTTGGTATTTTTAGCAACTCTATTGTAGCGAAATATCCGTTGTTAAATTTAGTAGCAAATTCCTAACGATAAATCCGTTGGTATTTTTAGCAGCAAATTCCCAATGATAAAATCCGTTAGTATTTTTAGCAACTCTATTATAACAAAATGTCTGTTGTTAAATTGAAAATTTGCAACCAAATTTCCGTTGTTAAATATAATAACAAAATGTCTGTTGTTAAATTGCAAATTGGCAACCAAATTTCCGTTGTTAAATATAATAACAGAAATATCTGTTAGTATTATTAGCCTTTACTAACAGATCTCAATGCAGTGCATGGTAAAAGCCAACATATATATGATTTTTAAAACCTGTACATTTTTCCAACTCGTAGACATGAACTGGACTCTCGGTACCAACCACAGCCCATATTTCCAATCAAATTTGCTTAACAGGCTTTATTATCAAAATTAAAATTTGCCAAACGGAATTTGACTGAGGC
>PHNY01160337.1:0-10199 GCA_003724115.2 Anethum foeniculum | reverse complement strand
TTAAAGATGTCATTAAAAATTTATGATTAAGCTAATTAATTAGTCATATGCATTATNAATAACAACATGAACTAAAAAAAATTATAAGCACTACTTAATGTAACAAAATAATATATATACGTGTTTAAGAATCTCAACACACAATTAAGTTAATTACTGCAGAAAATAATTTAAGAAACACTAACCTTAAATATCACAAATGGATCTGGTCTTGTGTCTTGATTTGGTAGAATGGTGAAGAAATGAAGAAACAAAGATGGAGAAGAAAAAATAATGGCAAACGTATTTTGAATAAAAGGTTTGGTAAAGTAGAAAAGGACTGCATTTACTAACAGGTAGGTTGATATTAAATTTAAGGTCTGCATTTACTAACGGAACAACAACGCATATTATTTTAACCGGTCTGCTTTTATAACGAAGTAGCAACGAATTACTAACGGAACAATATTTGTGGTTTCCGATGGCAATTCGTTAGTAGTTCCGTTGGTGAGTTTACGCGGCAGTTTTGGCACCTATTATGATAATGAAATATTCCGTTGGTAATTATCTGTTAGAGTTCCGTTGGAGGTTGGTCCCTACTGTGTTGACTTGTCAACGTTTTAAGTTCCGTTGGCATCTTGTTATTAACTCCCAACGGACTAATTTTCGTTGGTAATTTCTGTTGGCATTATTGAGAATTCTTGTAGTGGGTGCTGCAGGGACAGGTTACCACGCTGCAGCATGTGGAGCATTGCTTGAAGTTGGTGATGTTAATGCTCCAGTGTCACTACATGTGAATCTATGAACTTAAGAGAAAATGATTGATCTTAAAGAGGATCCATAGACTTTAAACAATACGAGCACATTGAAAAAGGCATGAACTTCATCACTGTTCATAACTAATTAAAATAAGTTTCGGTTACAAATTGTTTGATATGTATATTCTCATTTGTTTTAATGATGTATTTTAGATAAGCTCAAATGAGTAAGGAATTTGTTTGAGAAATGCGTGATCGATGACTAGCAAGAGGTAATCCAGCAATCTGTACTTCTGGTGTATGTAGTCTGTCTTGCAATTTTGTTATGCTGATTTTGGTTAGTATTTTGCTAAGCAGCCTACTGTGGCTATTGTTAATTCTGCTGATTTTGGTTAATTTCTTGTACTGTGGCTATTGCTAATTTTGCTGATTTTGTACTAAGGGACCAGCTGGACTATTACTGGCTTTCTGATATTGTTGCTGCTTGCTGCCTTGATCCTGTTGCAATGAATTTGCACAAGACCTTGTGTATAGGCCAGTTACGAGGATCCTTTTATTTATGTCATGTTTTGTGTTTGGTGAAAAACTAACTTGATTCCCTCCGTTAGAACATATAATGCACTCTTCCTGTTATTTGTGTTGAACTGCAATGTTATATTATTTATTTTTGGATTGCACTCTGCAATCTGCAGCAACAACTATAAATTTGTAATCGCTTTTCCAGCCTGGTTTGGTTGTTTTTACTATCAGTACCTTTTTACTGGTCTATAGCAGTTCCAGTTTAGTGTGCATATTATTCTCTTGCTACTACAATATAACATTTTCAGGAGCAGGATGCAGTAGCATACTGCATTCATGCACTTGCTAGGAGATCATCCAAGACTCAACTAGATTGTAAAGTGTTCTTACTTGTTTTTCCTCATGTATTTATAAACTTGTATTTTCTATTGAAGTTCTGATCAGTTTTCTCTATGTCTCGCATGTCTTACAAGTAAATCATGTTATTTCATCTGTAACACTTAACAAGCAGAAAGTACCAAATAATAATGAAAGGCGACTGCAGCTAAAACCAATGTGAGTCTCAATCATACAATTTACAGAGGGTGATCCACTGATACATCTGCTTAACACAATCAAATTCACCATTATGAATAAATATGGTACTGACTTGTTGACAGGGGAATATAGTACACAGGGTGAGTTAGTCATTGGACAATACCCGTACATATAATGGTGAAAGATCGTGGAATTCTTGTTAAATTAATGCACATTATATTAAAGTTATCTTATTCCATAATAGTAGTTAAAAATTTATCTTGCAGTTATAGGGTTAAACAGCATGCAAATGAGAAAGCAAAAATATGATTCAGACTTTAGTATACTTCATTGTCGGACTAGTGTTTGCTAATTGCTACTGCAATGAAATTCTGAACTGTAAAGTGTAATGGATGGGCTGCTGTTGACATTTTACTTCTATGGAGAAGCAGAACAGGTTATTTTTCATGTCTGGTTAACATATGCTCTCCATTTCTTTTAGATATGTGTTTTTATGTTATTGTAAAATAAATTTGTTATCTAGATGGATTTTTTCTTGCTGGTATACTGTGGCTGATTTGTTAACAGAGGAGTTGTGACCTTTAAAGTTTTTACTGTTTTCATACAATGGTACTGCTTCCTGGCTTTTTGCTTGATCTGTCTTTTACATTTTTCTTGGCAACTATATTGTACATGTATAATAAGCTAATAAACACAACTAGACTGACGCAATTTTAAAACTGAACTGCTCAAATGGTGTTTGGTTCAATTTCGGTTCCTCGTTTAGAAACCATACATCATGGTTTCGATTTTGTTTTAAGTCAAAATAGCTCGTCCCTAATTGATGCCTATGAACCAAAGTATGTAAGGGGAGGAGGATATATGCGATTAAAAGGATTATATAGAAATATTACAATATTATATATATATATATATATTTTATCATTTTCCTGCCTCCTGCTCATCTAGAGTGTCTAAACACCCATAGTGTAGCAATGATTGATTCATAGCTGAAAGGCAACATGAAATAAAAATTAATTTTCTGTATGTGTCTAAACTCTCACAGTTTTGTTTTTCTTTTGCCACGGAATCTCACAGTTTTGTTGAATGGTTAAGTATGTGGATATAAGGAATGGAAGTTTTTGAAGATATCATGGACGATGGGGTGGGAGTTTTAGCCGATGCTTTCATGGCTAATCTGGTGTTGCATGTCCCAGGTGTTCCCAGTGAGGAGCCTCAAATGAATGATGTAGTCTTTGAAGAGGAGCTCCTTGAGGAATCAGATGATGATGATTTGTTCTAACTTTTGGTGATCACGAGCCCCTTGATTTGGAGGCCTCCCATGTTTCAGTTGCTTTGATTTTCTGTTTTCTGACTGTGATCGTTTAGTTTCTAGGTTTTGTTAGCAGCTGTTATCCTTTTCTAGTCCTTGTTTCTTTTTTTTTTCTTCTTCGTTGTCCCCCTCCCTCCTACTACAACTGGAGGTCCTTTTATTAATAAATTGGATGTTTAAAAGCAAAAAAAAATAGTTCGGACATCGCTTGACCAAAGCTGTAGGATTTTTACCAATTCTAATAGCTTCTGTCAAACTTTACTTCTACAACAGAATTCTAGTTCATCAAATCAAGGATCTCAGTCCAGCATAAGCACTGGTTATTCTAGAATTCCTGCAAGAATTTGCTTATGGCTAGCCACAACATGAGCAATCAAATTAAGCAAAGAGTCGGCATCATAAAGACATGTTTCATAAGATTCAGTCAGCTATTTGGACCGCAGTATCAGTGATGTAAACCACTATAATGTCGCACCTTGTTTTAGTGCTGCTAAATCAACTGTATCATTGTTTTTTTAATACAAGTTGCTTTTGTATAGTACCGTACCTAAACTTGATTCGTGCTCAGGTTTGTCTGTCTATGTTGTAGCTTCCTAGTAAATAACTTCCATTTTTCACTTTTAAGACAAGTTGGTGAGAGGACGAAACAAAAAAAAAAAAGAGATAACTATACAGACACTAACCCTCCACCGCATAGAAAGATCGTATTGACTCCCCCATTAGCAGGGATCAGGGTTGTAGAAGGCCCTGTGCGAGAAAATTTTCACAAAGTGACTGTTTTCAGTGGTTCGACTTGTGTACTATAACGTATAACAAGTATATGTTCGATCACTACCCAAGCATGACACGGATGCGCACACATACATACACATCTATACTTGAGAATGCACAAGCTTTCCACACATTTTGTAGGCCAAGCCGCCAAGGGTGTTAGCCTGTCCAAACAAAAAAATGGCAAAACAAAGATATTAAAATGTTAGTAAAGCGAGTTGAGTTGATGGTTAGCTTTATCAGGAACTGATTCTTCACACGTTGGAGGAACCTATTACTTTCCATACCAATTGCAAAGACCTAGTTACAGAAAGGCTTTCCTGGCTTATTGACTGCTTTTAATACATTCTTTGTGCTTCTCAGACATATTTATATTTAGACTTTAGTGGACAACTAGCAAAAGACTACTACTAACTCTACTTCATTACTTTAAACCACACTTGTTACTTTACATTTTTTATGGAATTAAAGCAAACCTGAAACAGCAGCTTGACATCGACAACTAGAGAAGTTTGATACCGAAGATGGAGTATTCTCCATATATATTAAACTGTATGCCAGATAGAGAAGTTTGATACTGAAGGTGGAGTAATATAGACAAAAAATTCATAATTATACGCCGTAAAGGATGACTAGTGGGGGAAGTGACAAATACTATACAGTGCACAAACTATTTGGGCTTAATATTCCTTTATAAAACTTGTCTTAGTCAACTTCAAGCCTTCTGAGGACACCTTTTTAGAGGTATACATAATTTTTAGTTCTGTTTAGTTTAGTTAATATAAAGTAGAGACTCCATTCTGCAATAATCTTGTTAAACATTTCAAAAATGTCTTAACAATGAGGAGATCAGCATATGTTCACTTTTTTGATTAACTGGAACGGGATGGTAAGAACAAGAGAATGATCCTTCACCAGTGGGACCTCCACACAAACTGTTTATACTTCTTTCTGTTCTGCAATTGGGTATCTTAAGTTCTTAACTATTAATCAAAAGAAAATCTCGTCATCATGATATCAGATTCGCTACAACTTTACAATATGTATTGGAGTTTTTGCAATGAAAAAGCAGGGAAAGTACCCTTTATCTTCAAATATCAGGCATGTATGAAACATTGGGTGTTGAAAAATCGCTAATTGGGACATGGATATGTGCATAGAATTTTTTTTCAATCGAGCTTCCAGTGAATGGATATTTAAATTATTTGTTTACAATGTAGAAGAACGTGGAATTTTCTTTGAAGCAACTGGAATGCGCTTTCTCCTGTGCTAAACGAAAAAGACAACGCCACAGACAAACTTTTTAACATTTTCAATCACTCAATTATGCTGTCTTAATTAAATTGGTTTAACCAATCATGTCCTAATATATAGGAAATGCAATGATAGGACACACTGAATATTTATAGGTGTAATATTTACTAACATATTTCTGATCAGTTTGTTTCTATGTAAATGTATTGTCCTGGTCAAAAGTGATACTTTGGTATCATTGTCACTAGGAATGCTGATGATCAATTTATTATTAATTAGCATTCTTTCGATGCTCAAGTGACTCTAATAAGATGCTGTTTGTTTATTCTTACCTTTTGGGGTTTAGATTAGTATTTGATGCAAGTGTTCATTTATTTTTTACTCTCTACCTATGTTTCATTAGGTGCTGTTGTGATATATCTCAGACTGTAGGTGAAAGAATTGAGCCAGTTTCTTTTTCAAAAGAAAAAAGAATTAGGCCAACTCTTGCTGTTAAATGTTGATATCAGATTAATTTCTTCATGTTGTTTGTGTATACGTAGTTTGAACCACAAAAAGGAGAGAACCATAAGAACCAATTGGTTGTGCATTTTTTTGTACAGTGATTCTGCAGATTTTAGACCGCGGAACCATTGGTTCTCATGGTTCTCGCAGAGTTCTAGTTCTCGTTTGAATCAGTATATCATATATAGATATTGCACATGAATTTGTAGTGTATACGTGCACTGTAATTTGCACTAGCTGCAATATTGCAATAATAGAAATGAAAATTATGCACCTTTTGGAATCTACTATTTTAACAGATTCAATGGAGGTAGCAATAACACATTTTCATTGATCTTAAATTCATGAACTATTGAAACATGAAGTGATATACTAATTATGACCTATAACTCTAGGTTTTGAAATTCCTCTGACTGATTGTTGAGTGGGTAATCAAGGCTATTTTAATACTAATTATACAGGTAAAAAAAAACTATTGTCATATAAATATTTCTGAGAACTCGTTTATTGCACTCACTTTGATTTTTATTGCACAAAAATGTATAATCTGTCAATCATATTGACAATCGCGATGATTCATTCATCTATTTTTGTTTACGCAAGAATGAAATCACAGCAATAGAAACTGAACTGCACAATCAGTCCTCAACTGCAGTATTTTGAATTGTTTCTGTGAGAGACAAGTGATTAACTGAACTCACAATTTGCTGCAGGATCTCGAGTAGTTAAGGAAAGAAAGAAACAAACAGAAGATACGGGATTCCTGTTTTACATGAAGGCAAAAGTAACATTTCTAAGTGGAGGGCATTGAAAGTTATAATCATGTTTTGACATAGTGGGGTTGGTTTGAAACAAAAGATCATTAATATAATTGCAGGATCTTCATGTCATACTACTAATTAAGTACATTGTATGTGAAGAGTTACTACTCAATTTTGCAAACTCTAATCCAAGTTGCCGGCAGGGCTCGTTCATGGAACCATGGAGGGTAATTGTATTGAGACGATGATTTTCACATAGGCTAAAATACAAGTCTAAAGATATACAGTAATTAAGTAACTCGGTTGTTTAAAGCTTCAATCACAAAAATTTATATCCCAAGTCATGTTACTCTCTTTTTCACATTTAAGATCACTTCATATCTCCATGGAACATAATCAATCTTTCTGCTAAATTATATACGGAACAATTATAGTAAAGAACTCGTACACAAACATATCTAGATTCCAATTGCAATCATGTTAGGATGTTATATCTATAGATCTAAAGTTATTCGACAGATATACAGAAGTTAGCATATATAGTAGTAGATATGTTCTATTGTTCTGTTCAGTTTTAGCTAAACTAATGAAACATACTTTAGAGAAGAATCTAGCTTATCTGACCTACATTATACTTCCAACAACTTCAAAATGGTAAAAGCATTCCGGAAACATCTAAGAAAGTGAGGCAAGAACAAAGTTATTACTATTAGCTAACAGTTCTCTGCATACTTATTATAAAGACTTCCAATATTATTAAACTGAAACACATTTTCTGGTAACAAGAGTTTGTCAATTTGATACTGTCAAATAAAGCTATGACTGTGCTAGAGGAGGATATTCGTCGTACTTTTACTGATTTACGTCCATTTTAGCTATATTTTACAATGAATAAACATCAGCCGCCAACTAAAAGTTAAGTGAAAGTGGAAGTTACTGCTGAAAATAGTCTTAGAAAGATACTTAGTTGTGAAATGGATTTAGGTTGGTTGACTGAATATACTAGCTAGATTCCATATGCTTAGAGAAATCAATCATCACTAATACTGAATATGGTGCAGATATATTAACTCGCCCACTAGATAATACATGTTCATGCATATATTCTTCTTTTTTGATAATTTGTTCATGCATATGTTACAAGTATGTAAAGATTGTATAGAGCGTAACGTCTGAAAGAGTGCATCTGCATGGCACTACTGCTGCTTCAATTGAAAAACTGTAGCTGGGAACTGGAAAAACTATTACAGAAACTGAGGTGCACCGCACTTTAAGCTCAGAAATACAAATTACTATCGTCTTATTTCAATAATTAGATTAATAATCTTAGTAAAACATATTTCTATTACACAACTAACATATGAAAACTGCAACTTCAGTAGTTGGTTGCAGGCATATAGTATTGAATGCCATAGCTGGTGAGTAATGCATCTCTGCCTAGTAAACCCTCATTTTCTTCTTCATAGAATCCTCCAATCTACGTACACATCAAAAAGAACATTTTAGAAAACTATATATGCAGCCAGTTACCAATTAAACAACTGAATTATATAACAAAAATACACATAGAGCCTTCTAAATTACAAATTCGACTCTGTTAGCAGCTAAGTTGTCCCGTACTATGTTTTTCTACAACTTATATGTCAGAATTCGTTGATGGGTGTACATGCTGGCAAGTCATGTAAAATAATTGTTTCTATTGCGGACTGAGCACACATAGACAAATATGTACATATCTCTGAATGAATACAGTGCATACCAAAAGATCATCTTCGTCTTCATATAGGTTATAATTTGCAGTTTTTGGAATCACTACAGGTTCATCATTACGCGCAAATCTTCCACGTATCCTTGGTCGATTGTCAGCTAGTGTCTTTCGGCATGCATACTATTATATAATGAAAAGGGAACAAGAAGGAACATTACTTTAATGAATAATTCATGTCATTATCACAAACAAACTTGATTAAAATTGAACAAAAGGTACCTTAATTGTTTTATTAAAATTTCTTTGTGTGCGCTTTGCTCTGTACCTATGAATCCTCTCTTTCCTCTCTTCTGCACTATACCGTCCCACTTTTGAATATGTCTCCTCCATGAATGAACTCTCTGTTGCTAGTGGGCTACATGACAATCTTGGCCTCACCTGGCTAGTTTTCAAACTCTAAAATGAACCAAAAATAACAAAATCGAGGAAATATTTTATTAGTCAAATTCATTAAAATGAATAAAATGTTAACTTAAACCAAACATATCCAGTATGCCTCAGTTGGAAGTAGGGTCTCGGATTATGACATAATTTTAAAGAGAAAGTTTCTATACTATGAAACTCGATATAAATGTGTACTAAAACATCTAGAATTTTATACTGGATCGACTTGGCTTGGTTCTGTACTTGGGTAGATAAAAAGATACAAAGCGTACTGGTGCATAACAGACATTTAAGATTTTAGAAGAAAACTAACTTGTAAATCTCCGGTGCTGCAGAACCTTCTCATTTGACTATTGGAGGATGAATTATATTCAGGTGAGCTCAACGCTTGAACTTGAGCAGTAGTAGTGGCAGTGAAATTTGTAGACTCCACAAAGCCATCGAATGGTTGAAACATGAAACTTGATTTCGCATCAAAACAATTGCTACTAAAGCTCCTTTGCATCTTCTTTACGGGTTCATCAGTACCATACGTAGGAAATGAAGAAGAATAACTTATGTTGTTGTAATCGCATGTTTCCGAGTAGAATGGAAGTTGAGAATCCTCTGTTTTCACAGAGAAGTTTCGGTACTCATTGGCCAAGGGTGTTTGACACAGTGAGAGGCTTCCCATTTGATGACTTGGAGGTGATGAAGATAGAAGTGTAGATGCAATTTTGTCAATTTCATTATCTTGGTAAGTTGTGTTAGGAATGTAATTTTCTTGGAGGATACTATCAATGGATGCAAAGGAGTCATTGACAGGTGAGAATGGGTCAGAGTATGTTGAGCCATCAAACATAAAAAGGTTGGAAGACATTGCAATTTTGTAAAACAACCTATGAAAACTTTTAAATTCACTATCTTTGTGTTTCTATTACTCAACTTTTTGTATGTGTTTGTGACAGTAACATATATACAAAATGTATGTATGTTTAACACAAGTGAAGACACTAGGGTGGCTTATTATACACAACCAGAGAAGAGGACAAAGAAAACAATCTCTTTCTCTTTGTTTAACAAGAAGGTTGAGGTCAAAGAAAGACATGCAACTAGTGAGTTGTCCACTTCTGCTATTTAAAGACTAAAAGAGCATGAATTTGCTTGGAAACCCCTCATCTTTCTGTTTCATGAATAAAGTTCCCAAAGAAGCTTATTTTTCTAGGCTTGTTATAAAATGTCTGTCTCTTTACATTTGGGGTACTTTGTATCCATTTATTAATTTGATATACGATTTTAAATTTAAGTATTTAATAATTTTGAAAAATTAATAATGTAAATATAATATCTTAATATACTAGTAGTGTTCTTTCACTTTAAACTTTTTTTTTTTTTAGTAATTAGGCTTATATGTTTTCTTAACGGTAAGCCTTTTCTCCTTAAAATATATTATTAGATTTTTAAAAAAGAAGTTGTTGATGGGTATTTAACACCTGTAATAGTTTAATATATATAATACTTAATTTATGAAATTAGATCATCATATATATTTATAAACTAGTCGATAAAGCCGCGCTTCGCGGCGGCGCTATAATAGTAATTTTTAAAAATATTCAGGGATGAATTTTATAATCTAGATAAAAATAAAAATTAAAAAATAACTATTAGAAATA
>PHNY01160207.1:320-12930 GCA_003724115.2 Anethum foeniculum | reverse complement strand
TATATATATATATATATATATATATTATTCTTTGAACAGATGTAATTGGTGTACTGGAGGATTTCGAAAATGTAAAAACCATTTAAACAAAGTATGGGGATATGAACCTCGCGAAGTTCAGAACTACAGATGGAAGGTACTCTCATACATTATTTTGTTCTGGAGAAAATGTTTAATAACTATGTTTAGGAATGTATGAAGCTTAATACTAATTGAATTGAGAAATACCAACTCATTTTAAAAAGGTACTCTAATAACGTAAGTGTGTGGGGAGATCTTGTTGCGACCACTGATGCAATGTATGAAAAAATTGAGGAGCGTCATATTATTGCAATTGTTACGAGCATAAAGTTACAGCTCTGGCAGGGTATGTTGATTATTATACTTAAGTTTTCGAAAACTAAATATTATAATCTTACTTTTTTGAAATTCGTTTTTTCCAACAATAATAAGTTTACCTTTTTGTAAAATTTTTTGAAGGATTTGTTCAGCTAACCACTCTTCCATCTTCCAAAATATATCTAAATCTGGAAAACGATTTTGTCAATGCAATGAAGATCAGGTTATACAAATCACCTATTACATAGCAATTAGTGGTACAAGCCTATTTATTGCTATTTACGGTTATCACTATTGAGAATGTTTTAGAATTGAGGAAGAAGGATACAAAAGTACGCCTGAAAACGTTGCTTTTTCTCCTATTGAAATTCTAATCACTCCTCCTGTGATTGTACAAACTATAACGGTGAAAGAACTTATGGAGAAGAATACTGGAGCTTATTTGAAGGTCATACATTTTCACCTTGGAAAATGAGAATAATGTTACATGCTTATTTATCATTAACCAACGATCATTTTTCACTGTGATAAACAGAAAACCTATATTTGTCAAGTCAAAGTGTCGACTGTGGAAGAGGAGCAAAATTGGTGGTATCTTGGCTGCATGAAATGATATGGAGAGGCTGTGCAAACTGAAGAAAAATACAGGTGTTCGAGATGTTCATATGTAATGCCAGTTCCTCAGAAAAAGTATAATTCCTATTCTCTAATCAACATTTCATAGATTGTATCTTTAACTTAACACCTGTTCATCACATGTTCTCCTAAATTTTACAGATTCAAAGTTATTGTACTTGCTGGAGATGACATTGAAGCATTGAATTTTATTTTGCTTGATAAATGTGTTAAAAGAATTGTTGGTCAAACAGCAACTAAGATGATTGCTGATCATCCAAAGGTATATACAGTTTTACGTGTTTTTGTAAATTTTTAAGTATTACATTCATCCAAAATTAAGCAAAATTAACTCATAAATTTGTGTAGTTTGATATCAAAAGTGCATATCCTAAAAAACTGAACGATATTGTTGGAATGAAACTTACATTGTCTATATTGATAAATGAGGAGAATGTAAACTTGAAGAGTCAAATCTTTGAAGTAATAGATGTACATGATAAGGTTCCTGAATTTTCATCACCAGCGGAGGCCAGTTATCCTGCATCTTCTGTTTCAACCTACTCCGAAGTAAAGATCTATGTATCTATTTCATTACATACAATTTTTGTCATTTTCTTTTATATTTTTTATTATCAAGTTAATTTTAATTATATATTTTTTTGTTTAATTTTCATCAGAGTATGCTAGATTTATCAAGCTCAGGAGAAACTCCAGGAACTGGAAAGTCAACCAGCAAGAAAATTAAAACGGTACATGATTCTGTAAATATTATTTGTAAATTAGCATAATAAGGTTCGTGAAGATTAAATATTTATTCTTATACACATATTAAAATATTGAAGCATTAGTCCATTTGTTCATTTATATATACTTGGATTGAAGTTTAGTTGGTATTGTCTCATTATTTCAGGAAAAATGACTCAAGTTATGCAAGTGAGCTTGGGAACTTGATTGAAGATGTTTAAGAACACAGACTTCCTCGTTATCTGGACTAATCCTTTTATTATTGTTTATTAAGGAATGATCGATTGCTATTTTGAACTCATTTTCTATAATATGCTTATGGTCACAATATGACGTTTATGTTTATGCTACATTTTTTCCATTTTCAATGTCCTATAATTTCACTAAATTAGTTGTTTTGATACTATTTATATCTGATATTGCTCATTAAATGATATATATCATACATACCATAGGTTATCACACAAATATTAAAACAAATCAAATAAGTTGAAATCTGCATGATTATGCTCATGTCACGTAAGTTCAAATCTACATTTGTCATTGAGCGATAGTGAAACACAAGTTTTAACAAGAGTTTAAACCCAATACCAATTTCAAATTTAAAACTAAACCATGACGATAAAATATGTTTATGACTTGCATCCACACAATTACAACAGTGAATGCTATTCCATCTTGCTGCTTGACAAAAAGATGTGAATGACAAATGATTTTCTATTCCACCATACAATCAAATACGTTTTAACAGTGAATGCTATTCCATCTTGCTCCCGTTAACAGTGAATGATTTTCTAGAAAGCTAATAATTTTACCATAAACCAATAAAGTTTCAACATAACCAGAATAAACAGGTAACAACAATAATTTGTTATAATAAATAAGTCCTAAATAGACTTAGGCACAACGTTCTAGACGTGAAACCAGTAACTTGGACAAAACAGTCCAACAGGATGGAAAACAAGTCTCGAATATCAATTTAAGCCAACAGGTCAGAAGTTACATATGACATAATTAGTCAAGGCCGAAACGGAGTTGCTTCTTCTTCTTCTACCATAGTAAAGACAACGGTTTCATTTTTAGCAATATGATTGTCTCTTGCAAACTTATTCCACCCACTTGAAAATCTAGGAAGTTTGTTCGATATGACAATTCCAACATCCCACTCGCCGGCTCCAGTAAAATTATGTCATCACCAGCTTTCCATTTGCGGTTTGGTCGTTGAATGTAGCCTGGGATATACTAAAAGGTAAAAATATGAAAGTCAAACTATAAGAAAAACTTTGACTTATTTGTTATTATGGTAAATACCTTTAATACAAATACATACCGCTCCATGACATGTGCTGTCCACGTTGCAGGCGGTCATGACAACAGAAAATGTCATATTCTCATTGTCCACATTTGCGATATGAGCCTGAACAATGTTGTCCACATCCTGATCCACAATTTCAGCATTGTTTGCTGCTGCATAATTCTGATTCTGATCCTCTGAAAGAAAAATAAGGATACCACCATATAATCCTTTTAATCAAAAATATCAAAAATAAATTACGTGTAGAATGTAAATGGTTGCAGGTTACCATAAATAAATATATTTATAACACTAAATAAATGGAATTTTCAGAAAAATTTATAAAAGTGAAACCTGAATTGTTGGAATCCATATCCATCAACATTGCTTCCACATTGGAACTGTCAAAGATCATTACAAAAAAATTCCCATAGCCGAAGTAGGTGAACAGAAGTTTTTCACTATCGCTCAAACCATAGTTGCAGATAAGATCTTTAAGACCATAAATTTTCCAATCAGTTCTGAAACACGTCGCTTCGTATCGACTTCCATTTCTCATGTAAAAATTAACCTTAGGCGGAAGGAGCTTCCCAAACACTCTCCAGAAATGTCCGGGTATCGGCTATTCAACAAATCAATATTATATAATCATTATTATGTAATGCTATGATTAATACCAAAAATCTTATAGTGCATATATGCCTGCAATACGTGCTTTATAAGAGTAATATGTAATTAGTTTTTAAATTAAATTGACAAAAACAAACTGAAATGAAATATCTGTATGTTACAACTTCACCAGCTTCAATTGCATGATTATTAATAAACACGAGAAATTTCCATCCTATGCCAGTGACAAGGTCTGTAAATAAAAGTTCATTCATTAGCAGACGTGTATAACAGCAAAACAGAATTGTATATCAGTAATTCTACTTCCTCTGGATTATTTGTTAAAGAACTATAAACAAAACGATTGGTACCTTGATCATAGAACGTGCCACGTGAAATTCTCATTTCCTTGAAGTATATGACCTCACAAAGGTCATCCTTTAAACAGTTCACGAAGAATTTATCCTTACCCTTATATGAGAAGATCAAATATGAACCAAACAAACCTCGATAGTCATTGTTAAATTCAGACATATGACAGAAGGATTGCTCTATTTTCCTGAAATTGACATGTGATTCATGTCCATTTGCAAGTTCAAGAACTACAGAAGTAGGAATACGTTCCGGAAGACAGTTAATGAAGTTATCAGGCAATTTCTGTAAAATTGAAGAATTGGTTTTAACATTAGTGCTTCTACCTTATATTCATAATATTCTAACGTTTATTTAATAAATAAATAATATACCAATTCATGAAGGTTTTTGTCTTCCCATTATAGATATACAATGAATGACGGATAAGATGCACTAAAGTACCTCAGCTGATATGGACAAATATCGAATTCAGAATCAGAAAAGAAAATAATTAGTCACAAAGCTATAACTTATTAAATTAAGTTATAATACCAGACATATCATTGTATTTTACCATGTCAGAGTCTATCAAGATTTTCCTGTTTTCAGCTTGAAATCCAATATTTAAACTCATATCTGCAAAGTAAGAAGAAGAGGTATTTTAAAAGAAAAACTGAGAGTTTTATGAAATAGTAGTGAAGCCTCATCCTGTTTTCCCAAACACGATAAGTTTTATAGTAAAGGTGTTATTCACACACAATTTGACAAATCAAAACAAGAAAACAGAACAACTACAATGTTATGACAGCTCATGTAAAATATAAGGCATAAAACGCCTTTAAAAGTCAAACGCATAAATTATCGATCATGGAGCCATACCTAAAACTCAATAGAATATATAATTACACAACAATACTACTTAGGCAGACCTAAATCCATAGTCTCAGACCAAGTGAATTACAAATTAGTTAATTACTTTATGAAAATTCCTCAATCACTAAATTATCCAATATGTACACTATGTACATCTACATTAATCTGTACAAACCAGTATTAGCTAAACGTCTACCAACAATACTCATTAACCAATTTTATGTATTAGCTAAACGTCTACCAACAATACTCATTAACCAATTTCAATTCAGTACAAATACTACTAACTAATAACCCAAGATTTCAAATTAGTAACAAGTTCTGTATATACTTCAAGCTATATTAACAATATTCAATCAAAAATTAATCCAATACAATTAATCTTTACATGCATTGGTTAAAGGCAATACTAGCTAAACGTCTACCACAATTCGGATCGAAAGCAGGTCATATAGCATAAAATTAGTACTCATACAAGTCAATTGGGATAATTCAATATGAACAAAAAACTTTCAATTGAAACAAAATAGAGAGAATGAAAAATCAATACCAAAGTGTAGATGATAATATGATGAACTAAAATTCAACTTAATCAAAGATTCGTTACCTTCGCTTGAATCTTCCCTGCCGGTTTCTCCCAGAAGTCCTAGGTTTGCATGCAGCCCCTCTTTGTAGCCGATTTAGACACTACCAGTTTAGACATATAACCGCTTTATAATAAAAGATTATATTTATTGTACTTATCTATCTTCTTTAGAGTTAAAAATCTAATTTATAAAATTTATTCATTATTTACAAATTATAAACACGTTTAGACTCATTAATTATTGAATACAGGTATTCTTTTACGTCTTTGACACATTAAATATTTAAATATTATATTATCGAGAAAATAAAAATAATTTATATATTATGTAACAAGAATTTTGTTATATAAAATCTACAATTAAGCGACATTTTCCTGTAAGATTAGATTTGCTTATTTTATAAACTTACAATATATAAATGTTTATTATCTTGAACTTCTCTTATCACGTTGCATTTTACTGTAATATTGAATATTGATAAATATTTTATTAGTATTTAAAAATAATATAAGATAAGTCAAATGAATTATTTTGAGTACCCGTAAAATTTTTTCAAACATCAACAAATATTAATAGATAAAACTAATTCAATTTTACCATATTTGGCAACTTTAAAATATAAGCATATCCTATTATATGACATATACACGAAACTCAGGAACATGAACCTAATAGACACATTAAAGTAAAATATTATAAAATATTTTATAATAGGTGCATGAACGCACGGACAAGATCACTTTATAAAATTTTTTCGGTACACAATACTTTTCAACAAATTGCTTTTTTGCTAAAAATATTATAAAATATACAAAATATATAACTTAATAATCATAAAAAAAAATATGTAAACCCGTGTGCGTAGCACGGGCATAATACTAGTTTATGTAATATGTCCCAAACTAACAGTGTACTTTATAAATATGTCCTTTTTTATTTATAATTAGTCCAACTTCGTACCTTTCCGGCATAAACCATATATTTCAGAGAGGTCGTATTTCTTTGGGTTGGTAGTAATTGAATGCTTTCATTATCTAAAATGAAGAACATTTCCCACCAAAAGATCAGTCCAATAATACCACTCACTGGTAAATAGCGCAACACTTCTTCGTGAATCTCCGCTATTTGAATATATAATTAATTTATATATATAAATACTATCTACTAAATATGACCAAAATATCCACAACATAATATAGATTCAAACAATAAATTAGTTTTAAGGGAAACTAGAAAGTAGATAACTTTAAAGTATTTTCATATGATTTAAGAGGCCTGATATATGTTTCAGAACCTCTTTAAGGTAGTGAATTGTGAGACTTTCATTTCTTATCTTCTGACAATTATATTCGTAATGCAACAGGAAGGCATATAATAGAAAACTCAATATATATGTTGGATTGTGACGACTATATGTAATATTTTGAAGTTTCAACATCCCATGATATATGATCACAGGACATGCATAATTAATAGTCATATAATTTCTCTATTATTTTTGTCTAGTTATACCAAATTAGCAGCACTAGTCATTATCATTAGGCAAGAACAGTCACAATTTATTAATTGTTTTAAATCTAAAAAGTCTTTCTTAATGAGTCTGGTAGTGTATTGTGTATTCAGTGAGTAGTCTTTTGTAAATATAGTCTGAGCGTATTTTTTAAAAAAAGTTTGCTTTTCAAAAAAGAAAGAGATATATAAATATAATATTTATGTAGTGAAAAAATAAAGTAGATAGGTTATAATTGTCATAAAAAATGTGAAATAATGAAGTTGACCATGGTTAATTTAAAATTATAATTTTTTTTGAATATGGGACATATTTATAAATACAATCATAAATGAAATATATTTGTAAATGAGTTTTTAAAATGGGACATATAAGGAAAAAACCCTTTTAATTTTACTACTTATGTAAAAACTTGAATTTTTACGAGAAAAATTCAAAATTATGTACCTTGAAAAATCCTATTGTTTATGAGTTTATCAACTACAGTTCATGTATCAGTATCCATCCTTGCCAGGCTCCCCATAACAGCTAATAGCTCATTATTCTAGTTAAGATAATGCCAAACGTTACATTATACTAAAAACAAACGCATTATATTAAAAACAAACACTCCCCTCACAGGAAGTTGAACAAATTTCCTCAAACTCAAAGTACGCTAACCAAATTAAAATTTACAGTAATAAGAAATTATGAACTGAAGAATTTCCACAATGGAAATCTTGAAAAGACACTTAATGTTTGCAATCTAAAAATGGCCATTATTTCTTTCCTCCTAAGCACTTTACTAGACAAGTTCAGCGCGCCATTTTAATGGTAGGCACCAGAAAGTGTCAATTTGGATGCATCATTTTTAGAAGGCTTTGGCAGCAGAACCATCGCCAAGACACCGCTAATTGCTGCGAAAATAGCTCCAACAACGAACGCCGGTAAGTTTCCACCACCAAACAAGGAGTCAAATGGTCCGGCCAGAAACGAAACAATCATCTGTTACAACATTTCATGATCAATTAGCAAACTCTATAATCAAAACTATTAAAATCGAAACAAATTAAATAATAATATAAATGTATGAGTGATTAATAAGTTTACCTGTGGCACAACAATGGCAAGATTAAGAACTCCAAGTGAGAGACCTGTACATATTTAACAAATCATGGATAATTAGTATTAAATCAAAAAAGAATTATGATGATTAAAGAATATATTCAGATATTATAAATAAATTACCTTGTCCTGCACCAGTACCGCTAGAATATATAGATGCTAGAGCAAATGGAATACTAAAAGTTATCTGCACAAATTAAAAAAAAAAAAATTAATAGAGGAAATATCAGAATATAATACAATTCTGCGGAACTTTTACATCATCTTCAAGCTTATTTCTTTGGTATGATAGTGAAAGCATTGTATCCTAAAAAAATCTTATCAACATAGTAATTAACGCATCTTTACTTTCGATAAATAAAATATTTCGAGATATCTTCGAAAATTTAATTAAGATCAATCTAATGCGATTATTATGGAATTTTAAATAATATTATAGACCAAATCATTTAGCTTAATTGGTAGTGAATCGGTTGTTGAAATTTATTATTGCGTCAAATCTTTGAAAGAGATTACAATGGTGTAAGCACCCAAACACATATGTACTCTAATTTTGGCATTCAAAAACAAGACACATAATCATCTCGTAATTAATTTGTAGATAAGCCTAATTAAGCATTTAAATCATGAATTTATTACAAAAGAACAGATCATAGCATGCAAGCAATTATATTTTCCACGTTTCAATTTAAACATCATACTCATATAATTAACTCTTTTGACCCAAAATAGAAAGCAAATTATCAATAATAAACAAGACTTAACAATAAGAAAATAATAGTAGTAATAGAAAGTAGTAGTAATAACTTTTAGTTTGTGTAGTACTTACAGATAGAGGAATGCCCAATATCGAGAACAACGACAATGCACCAGCCTTAATTGCGGCGGACGGCGGCTGGCCATTACCGCTATGCTGCCGCCTTTGATGTTGGGCTATTTTAGACACCACCACCGTCATAACCAACCCTATGGCCAATATGAAGTTAACAATACCCCACAAAATCTTAACACCACTAACTCCACGGACCAGATACTCAACGGCAATTGACGTCAGCCCTAAAACCACCGAGTTAAGCAGCAATCCCAATGAACCAGCACGAACACCTTGGTCATACAACTTTCCTTGAACACCTTGTCCAGCTGTACCTCCGTAAATTTCCTTGCCCATCCAATCAGTATCGAATAAAATAAATGGGAACCATGCAATCCAGTTAAGGCATGTTACAACTAGCAACATCAACATCGGTCTAGGTAAAACTTTTAGTGCACCGAATAAATCTCCGAACACCGGGATTTTTCCCGACGATGATGGTGGCTCCTCGCCGGCATCTTCAGGGGACCATTTCTTTTCCCTAACAACGCTAAGGGCTAGAACTGTAATGCTGATTAATAAGGCTACTGAGATAATAAAACAGCTTTTTAAATTTGCGCAATAATGATCGCATGCATGTGTTTGGGAAAATGGGAAGATCTTGTATAAGTTGTCGTATGACCCGGCAGCGTAACCTAAGACGTTACCAACAGCCATGAAAAACGAGTAGAATGCATTTGCTGAACGCATTCTTCTCGTATCACCGCTACATAAGTCGGCTAGCAAGGCCCTGCATGGGCCTTGCAACATGTTGTTGGCAACATCTAGGACCCAAAATCCTATGACGAAGACAGTTATGGCACGTGGCTTGAGAGTTTTGGACATGTCATCACCGGATTTGTACCCGATATCGGCAGCAAAGCCTATGAGAATGACGGAGATCGCGACACAGCCTGCACCGGAGGCTATGAAGGGGCGTCTCCGGCCAAAAGAAGATTTACATCGGTCACTGTAGTAACCAACGATGGGCTGAACCAACAGGCCCGAAATTGGGCCGCAGAGCCAGATGTAAGCGGCCCATTTGTGAGGGATGCCGAGGAGTTGGACATAAGGGGTGAGTAAGGACAGCTGTAGGGCCCACCCGAACTGAACTCCGGCGGCTATGGCAGCGACGAGGACTAATTTCCACGTGGCAGTGGGTATTTTTTGTGGTGATGTTTGGACTTGCAGGGCAGCAGAGGCTGGTTGTTGCTCGTTTAATTCATTGGTACCATTCTCCATTTTTTTTTCTAAGATTAATATATGTGAGATGAGGGGGGTGGGTGGGAGTAGAGAGAAAGAAGAGAAAGGGTGTGTGGGTATTTATAAGGCTTTTGCCGGATGGGAAAATGGCGTTACTGTAAATTTGGTATCCTCCCATATCCACACGTGTAATAGACATCCTTCAAAACATTTTACGATCTCTTCACATAAATTCTAAAAATATAATATCTATACATATCTGAATCAAAAAAATATCAACTTTATGAAATATTTTCACACTTCTTTCCCGAATAACAAGTCTTATCCTTTTATTTTTGCACTTCTCTCCGCTAATAACAGATTTTATCTTTTTAGTTTTATAATTCTTTCCCCTAATAACAAATCTTATCCTTTTCCGAGTAACTTGTTCAAAAAGTTTTTAATATATTCCAAACAAAAATATTTAATTATTAAATTAAATTAGTATCTTATATCTAATATCTAAAAGAAATAAAAAGATCACAGATTCTATAACTTGTCTTTTGCATTTTTCCAATAAAAGAAATTCTCCATACTTTAAATATACATACGTGTGTAAGTTTGTGGATGAGGATGATTGGAGGAAATTAAAATAAGAATGTTATATAAGAAAAATTATTGATATAATATGATTGGTTTCTAATTATTGTGTCGCTAAAATAATTGATAATCAATTAAAAAATTATAAATTGTTTTTCACCAATTAATCAGAATGCAAACCTAAATCTTAGACCAGTCTTATTATACTAAGACATTTTCTTGTTTAACATTTTCATCCTATCTTATTACCTATGATTAGTTGACACAAAAAAAAAACTATGATTAGTTAACAATTTTAAATTGTATATAGTGATAATTTAATTTAATATGTTCATATAATACAAAATTTTAAAAACAAAAAATATTTACTAAAAAATATTATTTTAATTTAAAATCAATCGTAATATACAATTATATATTTTGTATTAACTTTCATAATTTTACATTTATTAAACAACAAATATAAAGTTAATCATAATTATTCTACGATACCCTCAAGGTATGAGAAATGTACCTTTTAACTAGAACCGTCAATTCGTGCGTGTCGTATAGTTTTGTCTCGTGTACCTTTTCGTGTCGTGTACTCAAAGATCAAACACAAAACCAACCCATTTAGGATTCGTGTACTTTCGTATTCGTGTACCTTCGTTTTCGTGTCGTTCTCGTGTCGTGTTTCGTGTAAAATTGAATATAAATATAAATATAAATAAATAATAATAAATATTAGATTATTAGGTAAAAAATACAAAATTATATAAAATATATACATTTAAGTCATTTATACTTACAACATTATAGAACTATGCATTATTTAAAAATAAATATACATATATTTATTATAAATATATATTTAATATAAATTAAATATTTATAATAAATATTTAATTTATAAATAAATATTTAATATATATATATATATATATATATTTCTTTATTATAAATATTTAATTATAAATATATTTATTTCGTGTACCTCGTGTCGTGTTGTGTATTCAAATGATAAATAAAAAACCGACACTACATCTCGGTCGTGTACTTCGTGTTCGTGTATCTTTCGTGTCGTGTACTCAAAACGCAAACAGAAACACTAAATTTTCGTGTCATTTTCGTGTCCTGTGAAAAATTGTCGGATACTTTTAACTCTTAAACCAAATCGAAGGGACAAATATCTTTTTTGTCCCTCCAATATACAATTATTTTCTTTCTAATGGTATAAGGGTCAAAAGATATGAAATCTTCGCTGTTAAAAAGTACAACCACTTTTTTTTTTTTTGACTAATTTGGCTTATAGCCTTACAATTGAGTATCTGTTCTCAGAAAATCTCGGATTGAGCCAGGATCGAACCCAGGACCTGTGACGACAGAGGATAAACCCTTTACCACTTGGGCTATCCAACCATGCTCAAGTACAACCATTTTTATTTGGGATTTATAAGTACAAACCATATTATTTTAAGAGTTAAAAGGTAAATAAATCAAATAAAAAACGTAAAAATGCGACCCAAGGACAGAGACAAACAAATGCTTTAAGGTTACCAAAAAAAGAAAAGAAAAAAGAATGTACTAGTTTTGGTTGTGATACACGGTCCTTCAATTAAACCCGACATTACAAACAATCCAAGATTGTCTCGCCGCCTCATTTTTTCGAAATATTAATATTACCAGTTTAAGATGAAATTTCGGTTGGGCCGATCTAGAGCTCTGCTCTATTTTACTCATACCATGGCCACAATATTTGTATAATTCGCCCTGCAACTAAGTTATGTACTAATTTTTTATTTAAGTTCGGCAATTAATTGTTATTCATTCTTATCTAATGTAATCTTTACATAATCTTGGTACAAAATTCCTACTAATTTACCTAAAAATCACAATAAAGTAGAATTAAAATTGTCAGTAACACATATTCACACTTAGGGCTGTTCACGAACCGAGCCGATCCGAGT
>PHNY01160201.1:10308-24728 GCA_003724115.2 Anethum foeniculum | reverse complement strand
CTTATATGCAAAAACTTGTCAGAAATAAGTAACTTATTTCAGAAAAAAGTACAGTTTGATGTACTTTTTTCAGAAATAAGTAACTTATTTTTGACAAATAAGATTTCCCAAACAGGCACTATATAATGGATGAAAGATGAAAGTTTAATATTTGGGTTATGGGGTACTCCGGAATTAAAACGCAGAATATTCAAGCAACGCAGCGATTTGAAATCATAACCAGAATATGCGCGAGCACCCACCCCCCAACCTCGCGCACACACACACACACACACATATATATCAATTGACAGACCTCAGGTGGAGAACTGCTGCGAATTTTCCGCGTAGGCGTCCTCATTGTAACGAGTTCCTCTGCTGATGTAGGGTGGATACCCACAGTGGCATCAAAATCAGCCTTTGTCAACCCAGCCTTAATTGCAATTGCAAATCCCTGAAATCAACAGTTAACTGTTAACTTTTATAATTATACAACAGAATACACACACACACACACACACCCCACTATAGTAACAAGACAGAACAGAAAACAACCTGCACAATCTCTGGTGAATCTTCCCCACACACGTGCAATCCCAAAACTTTATTAGTTTTTGCACATACTATCATTTTCATGAAAACCCTGTCTGGGAGGCCAGAAAGTGTGGCCTTCAAGGGCCTGTAATTCGATGTAAAAACATCGATATCACCAAATTTTTCTACAGCCTGCAAACCCTCAATGTCAGGCACAATGAGCATATCATCATTGTGCGGATTTGACGCATAATTGACATACCTGTTCTTCAGTAAGACCAACTTGTCCAATAGGCGGCTGAGAAAACACTGCAGAAGGTACGGCCCTGATAAAAAGTACAATATGATGGTCAGGTACAATTAAAGTCCCTGCCTTTACTGTGAATTACTGCTGAGGCAACTTCCACAGAACCCAAAAGAAACAAATGGTAAAATTCAAAAGTTAAAAGGTCCTCACATCCCCTATGATTCACCATGAACACGAGCAACAAACATGCCACTCAATAATTACATTTATAGTACCATATAATGAATTCACATTTACCTCATCTATTAAGATTGATTTCGAGTTGCAACCAAACAATAACTACGGAAAAGATTAAGTACCTAAAATCTGGTTTTGTGGGTTCATTTGCAAATAATGTCTTTGCCAATGCACCTCCCTCCATCAAAGCAACTGGAGTTAAATTTATTCTATCTGTAACATCTCCAACAGCCCAGATTGATGGAACTGATGTGCGAGAGTATTCATCAACCTGATCACACAATCTAAAAATCAGTCACGAACAATACGGTGGGAGAACTAGAGAAGGAAATGGTTGTATTTGATTACAGCACCTGTATTGCTCCATTCTTGTCCATTTCCACCCCTACCATCTCCAAGCCTAAGTTCTGCAGCACGTAAGTTTATTTGTCAGAAATTTAATAGTGGTTTTAGTTTTGTGTAAATCATTTGAAGGTGCCATTATAGATAAGATCCAGGAGTTTGGAGTTTATAATGTCAAGTACTTTAAGAAGTTATTGCAGATAACCACATTAATTTGCAGAAGAAATTCCATAATGAAACACATAGCAATAATCAAAGATTAATATACTGTCAGAACTAGCAAAGTAAAATTTAACCTCCAAAGTATGAAGGGGTAGCTTAGTCAGAAAGGTTATTCCCACCCCCTCCTTTCATGACAAGGTCATGGGTTTAAATCCTTACTCCCCCCTCCCTGTATACTTGAAAATTTAATATGTTAAATTCTACATAATGGGCCCGAAAAATAAAATAAAAGTTAAACCTTCGTATTAGGTCTGCGTCCTGTTGCAAACATAACATGAGAGAAGCCTTCAATTGTGCCTTTGGTAGTTTTCAAGGACAGTGTACCATCAGATGATTTCACAACAGCCTGGGGTGACTCTTCTGTGTGGAACTCGATTCCTTTTAGGGACATTTGTTCTGCAACAAAATCTCTTATCTGGATGTAACATAACAGAAGTTTTACTACAAAAAGGTTGATACATATACGTCAATAAATAATAACCAAGCAACTTTAAAGCCTCTCACCTCTTCATCAAAACCTCTCAAAACCTTCTTTTGGCGTATGAATACATGGACATCACTTTTCAGACCATTGAAAATGCCAGCAAACTCAACTGCGATGTACCCACCCCCTATAATGGCAATTTTTTTTGGACGTGTAGGCAAATCAAGGGCAGCATCTGAGTCTATTACATACTCCCTTCCAGGTATTTCTGGAACAAAGGGCCGTCCTCCAACAGAAATTAGTATATTCCTCGCTGTATAGATTTTTCCATCGACATCCACCGTGTGGGGATCCAAAACCTATAAATCAGGTCAAAATCACTAATGGGTTTTTTGATTAAAATAATTTAATTATGTAAAATAGAAAAGGACAGAAAATTAGTTCAATATATTTCTGAAGCCATGTAACGGCATAAACCTTTCCACGCCCTTCGATCAGTTTGACATTAGCATTTTTCAGAATATTCTTGTAGATACCAGTAAGACGCTGAAGCTCAGCATTTTTATTTGCAATCATGGTACTCCAATCATGCTTGGGTTCAGATTCATAGGTCCATCCGAAACCACCACTTTCTTCGAATTCATGAGAATATTTGGATGAATACACAAGCAGTTTCTTTGGTACACATCCTCGGAGAACACACCTACAGTACAAATTCATCAAGCATCCGTAACATACAGCACTATACATCCTTAGTCTTTCAAAAGATCATGGCAATCTAAAATATGTGAAAATAAATCAAATTCTGACCAAACAATTGTCTAGCTAAATTATATGAATTTCGGAACCAAATTATAATTCACATTGTGTTTGGATAGGGTGAATGCAATTGGAATAATGGAGTGAAATTTGTACTAATTCATGGCTAAACATTCTAAATTTTCCATTCCTACCAATCTAAACTAAAATATATACCCAAATTTGAGAAGTAAAGCTCCATTATCCATCCTACACACTTGTTTCCCGAATCTCAGCATAAGAACTTTGCATTCCCTCATTTTTTTTTTCTACTCGTCCTATCATCATTAATTTTGTTTAACAACTTGTAATTTCATTTCACTTCATTCTCCCCAACCAAACGGAACATTCTCGGCCTTCCAGTCGTAAAACAATGTCTAGTGCCATACTGTTTCCAGCCAGTAATACTTGGTAGTCCTCACAATATTCTGTCTCAGTTTGAAAAGTTCAAATTCTAAACTGTAAATACCTTCTGTATGTTCATCGTTACACAATTTCACAAAATTTATTAAAAGTGACTAGAGAGCTTTTTAAATAATAATTGGTTCTTAGACTGCATAAGTATTCACATGCATCATTACAATTTCTTTTCTAAAGATGAGATAGTACCAAGGAAATGCAGTAGATTCAATTTATCTATCACCTATTCATAATCTAAAGTTGTAAACACGTTTCCATCCTACTTCACGAAATAGAAATTTGAGGGACTAACATTCATAAAACTACATTAATATAGAAGCGTAGATGAACCAGTGATTAAAATCTCATACCAATACACAGAACACACAGTCATATTCTGTATTCAGAAAAGATACCAACCAAACAAACTCAGAAATATGAAATTCAAGAGACACGCAGCAAACATCAATTTTAGACACACTCAATATAAATGTAATTTGCAAGATAAAGCTACACTTATTTTATTTAAATAACGAAGGTGATCCAAAGATATATCATCCACACATACACGCAAAATTTTAGTCAAAAATCTAAGGATCAAGCTACATTCATTTTAAAATGAAGTTGAAAAGAGACACCGATGCAATAAATACACACAAAAGTTATTCAAAGTTCATATATACACACACTAGGAATTAAGAACCCAGCTAAAGACACCGTAAAAATTACCAGCTGAATACACCAAAACAACATTTACTCGAAGCTCATAAATAAACACTAGGAATTACGAAATTGAGCATTAGCAAGTCTACATTAATTAAAAAATGAAGCTACTATAAAATTACTGAGGCTTACGTTCCGCCAACGCCTCCGGTAGTCTCGGAAGAGATAGTAGCGAAAGGAAGCTCACAGACGGCAACCGACGCCCCGAAATTAGCAGCGAAACGAGAAGCTCTAACACCGCCACTGCCAGCACCAATTGTAAACAAGTCAAAGTCATAGTGTTTCGGCTCGGCTCCATTTGTTGACTCGGCGCGAGTAGAAAAGCGACGGAAGCGAGTACAAGTGGGATTGAATCGAGAAGTATTGGCGAAAAAGTCTAGGGTTTTGGACAAGTGAGTTGAGGAGGAGAGGAGAATCGGAGAGAGAATGGTGCGGTGGTGGAATAGAAGGTTCTGGAAGGAGAGGGTGGTTGGTTTGGGGAGAGTGATGGTGAGTGACGTGGCAGCTGCCATTGATTTTGGTGTGGAGTAATTTTCTATCCTTTGAATTTAAGACGTCATTGAGAACGTATTGTTGGGTTTGAGGTTTTCAATTTTGGTTTTGCTATTTGGGCTTTGTGTTTACTGATGATTTATTATGTTTAATCATCGTTACGGTAATCGGCCGATTTTTAAATGTTTCAAGTTAAAATTATTTAATCCATTTCATAAATTGTTATATATTCGTAAATTATCTCATACTAAATCATAAATCTATATCTCAATCCATTAGTTCTTAATTTTAATTTTCAAAATCTGTAATCATGTATTAAATTTATAATGATATCCTTTTATGATGTTATTAAGTATAATTGAATATAGTTTTATATATTATTGATGATAAAAAATGTTTGGAAAGAAGGATTAGTTAGTGGTAAAGGTTTAAAATGATTAATTTAGTTTACCGACTGTGTAAATTAAAATATTAAAATTGAAAGAAAACCTATCTAATGTAAGGTTATTTTCTTGTTTTCCTTGTTTTTTTTTGAGTTCATTGTTTTCTCTTTTTGATTACACGATACAGTTAATCCTTTGCTAATTTATCAGATAATCAAATTACTAAATTAAATTAAAAATATTTTGTATGTAGAACGACTATTTAATATCTCTAAATATTCAGCTAATGATGCCGACCTCAAGTAACACAACATTCTTGTCAAAAAAGTGACACAAAATACCTACCATAAGCTTTGGTTGTTTTATAATAACCCGAAAGCCAGAGGATAGGAATCCATGCTTTGAAAGGGTCCCAGTGGAATAAAGGGCTAAAATAATAGTACTGAATATGTTACCATTTTCTTTTTATATAAGTACATAGCTTGTTCATTTCTGTTTGTAAACGAGATGCTGCATATATTAATAAGTAATTATAATATGCCAAATTGTATAGACATGGACCAACAATGAATCATAGAATAAATATCACAACAGTAAAAGTATCAAACCAAGCGTCTGGTTTGGAAAATTGGAAGTACATAAGACTTGATAGTTTATTCTAAAGTTCATTGTTTATTAGTATGCAAGTATGCAGAAGAAAGTTGTTTCAGGTGTAAAATTTGCAAAACCTTGTTAGATTTGTTTTATACATAATAAGTCATGGAATAGGAACTCAATAACATCTGATGCAAGTACTACAAATTCTAGCTGTAGCCATATAAGCTCCAAAGGTACATGACCAACTAATTTCAAAAGATTAATCACTTCAACAAAGCTGGCAATGTATCTAACGGCCTACTCGACCTCGACCCCGTCCGCGACCACGTCCTCGACCACGGCCCATTGGTTTTCCTATATAGGGAATTAAACAAAATTAAAACATCGAAAAATAGAAACTAACATTTAACAGCAAACGAGGCTTATAAAATAACATCAGAAAGGTGAGAAGTCTTGGAATACCTGCAGTTGGCTTCTTGGGCTTAACCCTAGGAGTCTCTTCTGCCAGCAACGCATCAAGATTCAAAGTCTCAGGCAGGATATAGAACCGAATACTGTTACCCCTGACACTTAGGTGATCCAGAGGCACCCCGGTTTTGCCCCTCGGTATAAGTTTTACCGTCTTCAAATGCGTATTCATACTAATATCCACGCCTAAAAAGCCAATAAACCCAACCCAACAGTTAGATGAAACTACAATTCACCTAGCACTATGTGTGGAAATTTATAAACCAAAATATGACAAATTATACCAAATAAAAAAAGAAAGAAAAGAACGGAGCTTGTAAGAAAATGCTGATATGGTGCACAAACAAGGACCAATTCTGCCAATAATCTTGAACGTATAAGTTAATCAATTGTGATAAAGAACATATTCTCGAAATTAAGAATTCTAGAGAATGATGGTATTGAAATATGAAGCAGATTAGATACACGTAGGACGTATCATGACAAGAAGTCGATAGTACGTCTAAAACCTGCCATCCCAAATAGTTCTGGCAAAGGTTATAAGAAAGCAGCAAAGCCAGCACTGTAAGCACCACATCAAACTGCTATTATATAAATTATTATAACTTTGATGATAACTGAACCTGCGGCTGTATGCTTCTAGCATAAAAGTACACCACAATTAGTATATCGAAAAGTAATATACACATA
Source organism: Anethum foeniculum (assembly GCA_003724115.2). NCBI lineage: Eukaryota > Viridiplantae > Streptophyta > Magnoliopsida > Apiales > Apiaceae > Anethum > Anethum foeniculum. Next base: position 18,193 of record PHNY01160201.1, on the reverse strand, counting down.
ACTTCAGAGTACACGTTATCTATCCCATAGCAATTTAACTGTGCTGGCTACAACTGAGCAAATATATTATTATTGATGCCTTCTGTAAACAGTTGAATAGAATATTGACCTCTATCCTTCATGCACAATGATGCACCAGAAATGTACACAAGTACATCCAGTTGCGCAAAAATACAACGTCTTGCAAAATTCTAAGTAGATTATCATATTTTCGAAGTATTAAACCCACAATATCACGTGTTATGCCCAGTAATAGTAGTAAGTACTTATCTAAAAGCTGGCAGCGCTGTCTCAAAAACTTCATTGGGAACTAATTTGTCTCTCATCACTATTTAAGTATTTTTTTTTACATTACATGGTTGTCCCGGCACAAAACAAGATATTTATCGAGGGCCTCGCACTTTAAAGACAATTAGAAGCTGGATTAATGAAATATATTATATAACAATTTTGTACTGGTAACATATTTCACACATCACTTATTAGTAGTGTAAACAAGGCAAATGCCATTGGACAGTGTGCTGCTCTTATTGTACCCATTAATTTCACAAATTGAACTCGAATCACATTGAACCCATTAATTTCACAAATTGAACTCGAATCACAAAACAAAGAATTTTTGAACATGAATCGAATACAAACTATTTAACAAATCAAGTAGAATTGGATAGAAAATCGAATCACTTACTAATCATAAACATGCTTTGTAGTTATAGACATAATATGAAATCAAACACCTTCATATCCTGAAAACGGGAATTGATCAGTCAAACTTTCATCCCCAAAATACAAACTGAAAGAATATTAGAACAAACATATTTTACGTCCACTTCAACACTTACTGATACAAAACAAACTACCTGTGAAAGGCTTAAACCACATCTAACAAGTCCACCGAAAGACCGAACTAACTACTGTTCCCGTTCACAAGTACTTGTCAAATTTTCAATTCAAATAATTAAAATTCACAAAGAAAAGGACAATAAACTTAACATGACAGAGACAGATCACTGCATTGCTGTAAATTCAACAATAATACCTGCAAATTATTAAAACGCATAACACACAAACGAAATCACGACACTGCCATGCCAGCATTACTTTAGGTTTGTTACACAATTAAGCTACACAATTAGCTAACGTTTATGAGCTTATATCAGTGTAAAATTGTAAATTAAAAGGCTACATATACATATATCACACATATTAATACATTATGGATATAGATATAAACAAGTAACGAGAAAATTATAATTATGATTATACCGGTAATAAAACATGTATACAGAGAGGGAGAGAGGGGGGGAGGGAGGGAGAGAGAGAGAGAGAGAGAGAGAGAGAGAGAGAGAGAGAGGAGACCAGTGACGGTTCCTTGAACGATATCTCCGTTCTTGAGCTCAATCCTGACGGTCTCGTTGTTTAATTTCATTAGAAACCTGTTGGAGTAAATTTAATTACATCAATTTTAGGATGAAAATTTTAACAAATCGATTCATAAAAGGTAAATAAATAAAAATAAAATTAAGAAACCTGACGAGCTTCATTGTTCCAGCGTATTGATAAACAGTTAAGGTAAAAAGCAAGACGAGCGAGAGGGGAAGATGGGGTTGCTGGCTTCTTTTGGTTTATATATCAGCCTTTAGGTTTTACGGCATCGTTCTATCTCAATTTTTTTTTTTTTAGAAATTATCAAAAATACTATATTTTCTAAGTTTTTTTTTTTAATTTTACTATTTTCTAAAAATATTTGCAAAAATACGGTGCAACCAAAATTAACCAGATATACAACTAGTTTCATTGAATTTTTTGATTGAATTCGAAGTTGATTTTAGTTGCATTCAAGTTTGATTTTGGTTGCATGGGGTTGCAGACCCGCCTAGATTTCATTTGGTTGAATCAAGTTGCAGAAACCGTATTTTTGCAAAAAAATAAAAATAATTTACAAAATCGTATTTTTGCAAATAAAAATAATAGTACTTTGCAAAAAAGTTTTTGAACTTGGGTATTTTCAAAAAAAACCCTTTTTTGTGGGTTAAGTATCAAAGTTCTCGGCGAAATAAAGACCATATATAATTTTAGTCACTAATTTTAATGGAGTATTATTTGAATCAAAACAAACAAATACTTCAATATATATACTTGAGAATTAAAATTTATTTTTATGAAATTTCACACTTTTTTCTTGAATCCTACCGCAACAAATGAAAAGTTATGAATACTTAAGATAATATATTTAGATTTTATATAATGTATATACTAATTATTTTTATTTAAATAAAAAATAACTACAAATTAAAAATAAATAGTAGATAGATTTTTAAAAATCTAACTATATTATCTAAAATACTAGAAATCATAACTTTTCATTTGGTTGTAGTAACATTCAAGAAAAATGTATACAACTCCAGAAAAATAATTTTTGGTTCTTAAGCACATATTTAGATTCAACAAAGGAAGGATCTATCAAAAACTAGAAATCAAATATTTAATTTGAGTTTAGTGATTGAAATGATATTCCGTTAATTTTGATGACTAAATTGATATATGTCATTCAGTTGAGTGATCATTTCGCTATTTAATCTTTTTTGTCCCAACTAATTTTTTTTATAACAAACGAACTTTCCACAACGATCTTATAATATCTCTTTATATTTAAAAAAAAATTACAGAATGTGTTTTTAAATAAAATAAAATATGTATAAAAATTGTTCTGTTTTTAATTTTTTGCATTTTCTAATTGGTCATGATCATTCTGAAATTTTGAATTAATATAATAAATATAGAAGTTTAAGGAATGGCTTTTTTGTTAAACGTTTTTACTCGAATGAGCCGTTCTCTCATTGTTCACAAATCTAATATCATAAATTATATTATTTATGTTAGGTCCATAAGCATACTACAGAGGGGTGAATGTAATATGTGCTCAATTTTCGCAAACGATGCAGCAGAATATAAAACTAAAGATTACGTCTACAAAAATAAAGAACATAATCGAGATTCAGGGTTAGTATTCTTTATTAAAAAAATAACCACAAGGGTTTACTTACAAACAACAAATAACAAACTATTCGATGCAACAATGATTTAAACACGTTAATCTAATGTTTAAATCTCTCTCTACAAGAAAGGAATCAAGCTAATGATTGAATCAAGTAAAACTATGATCGCTTCCTTAAATAAAGAGCTATAAAAAAATGTAAGACTTAAAAGGTAAGACTTAATTTTGACATGACCTCTCCTTGTAAAAGCTTAAAATTCAATTAAGGATATTAATGACTTTTTAATTTGCAAGAGCTTCATTGTAGAGTGCGTAGAGAAGTCTATGAAATTAAGCTGCTAATTGATAGATTTAGGCTGGTAGATAGAAGTAGGTAGACTTGAATGACGCGGCAAGCTAATAACCAAGTAAAAAGAATCCATGCTAGCTGTTACAACTTTGAAGGCAACCATGTGCTTATATTAGAAGGCGGCCAAGGAATTATTGATACTTAGAAACTTTTCTTGAATATTTGGAGGTGACATGCCTTTTGTATGGGCTTTAAGGCGACAAGATATTAGCACTTAGCCAAAATTCCACTCCTTTGATCTTTTAAGGTGACATGAACTACTTAGATTAGCTTTATGACTTGGTTTTTACACACCATGAGATTTGGAGGTGATTAGGGGGTCCACAAAAACTTTGAAGGCGACTTGAAGCTCCACACTTAGCTTTGGAGGAGACACGTACTACATGAAAAGCCAGGAGGCGACAAATACATGTATTTAAGCTTCTTTACTTAGTTTTATAGCATGAACTCTTTGAAGGTGGCTACAAGCATAAGTACATGTCTAGTACTTAGTTTTTTTTTTTTTTTTTTTGCATTCTAAGTTTTGGTGGCGACTTCACAACAAAGTGTAGTTCCCTTACTTAGATTTTTCTTCCTTGCTCTTTTGAAGGTGACACCTCACCTTGTACATGTAGATCCTCCTATCTGATTTGCTATACCGTCTCCACATCTTCACTTCGTACTTATCCATTGAGCAATCCTTTGGAGTACGAACTCCAATTTAAGAATTCTTCGAATGATAACACTTAGTTTCCCTTCACGGATCATTGAAGTCTAGTACAATCGGTCTGGTTCACAGACGACTAGTTCCGCTCTCAAGCCTTCGTAATAGAACCTTAAAACTATTGTTAAGTCTTAGCCATATATACAATCAACTTCACTGAAATTCTTTAGGTCTTGACACTAATCCTGTCAATTGCTTCAAATGTCTTCAACCCCTTATTACACTGTTACTTGAACATATTAATGAACTTCATTCGGTCTTTTGTTGACGACTTCTTCGCTGCAGCTACCAAGATCATTGTGTATGTACCATAACTTCATTTTGTACCAATTCCAATTGACATAATATTATTTGCAAGACATGTTCAATGTTGAGTTATCAAACCAGGCATTGTTGAGATAACACATTCAGCTTCAATCTTGCTCAACAATGTATTAATCAATAATAAATTTTATAATATCATGAAACTTAAATATTTTCAAAAACTACTTTAATTATTTAATTTATGACATCTTATTCTATTTTATTTTATAATAAGGAACATCTATATTTACTATGTAGTTTTTGTATAATTATGACTTATTCTATAAATTAAATATTAAAAAAATCTAATTTTTATTACTTAAAATTTTGATAAGCTTAGGAAAATATTAAGATGATAAGGTTGACTTGAAAAAAATGATTATGACAATATTAAAATAGTCATATTAGTTTAAAAGAAATTTTATGAATCGAAATTTCGGCTTATATTAAGATAGTAACTCTGAAAAATTTATCAATATGATAGAGAAACTTTAGGAGAATTAGAAGATGGTAATTTGTGTTAAGGAGAAAGTTTAGAGGAAAATGAGATAATTAACTTTTAACTTGAAAAGAAATTTAAAAAAATATTAATACGGTAGAGAAACTTTAGGAGAATAATAAGATAATAATTTGAGTTATAGGGAAAGTTTATTAATATGGTAGAGAAACTTTAGGAGAATAATAAGATGGTAATTTGAGTTTAGGGAAAAATTTAGGAGAACATAATATAATTAAAATTTTCTATTTAATAATTCAAAAATTAGAAAAATAAATTGAGACAATATGAGAGTAGCCAGCTCACCGCCCTCATCTTCTCCTTTGTATAATATATTTATTTATTTTGGAGTAAAATGTTCAAAATATCACTATCGGATAAAATGCTATTTCAGAACGGGCGCGTGTGGAGTCATAGGTTTGAATAAGCTTGACAACGTTTTTATTATTTCCCATACAAAACAAACGCAAGATAAACATTTGTTATCTATTCAAACGCAAACAAAACATGTATTTTAGGTGTGGAAGGATATTTCACATGCATTTTCTCTATTTTTTCCTTTAATTTTATATTGTATTTAAAATAACCTTCATTAATATTATATTTTCCGTAAAAATGCATTTAAAAATACATTTTTCGTGATATAAAGAACCATATGTATTAAATGTGATGATTTGAATGATTTTGCTTCAAACTGTAATAGAAAGAGGTAACATTCTATCCTCAGGCACTTTACCTGAATTTAGAATATTTTTAAATACAATATTAAAAGAGTAAATTTGTAAGCTCTAAGACATCTTCCGTATTTATAAAAATACCCTTATTTTTCTTATAGATCTCTTTTAAACTCCTGAAACTCTCTGAGGAGATCTGAGTCTCACTATTATATTTTATTAAATTATATTACTTATAATGTAAATTGTTAGAGATACATGCATACTTGAATACATCTTATAGTAATGAATGCATTATTTACATGACCCCTTAACTGTGAATTCTTTATTTCTAATTAATTATGTTTGTACTTAGTAGATTAGTCCATTTTCTGTAATCTTTATATGTAAATAAGCAAGTTAAATAATGCTTAAAAGAAAATTGAGTTGATCATGTACTAAGTGAAGAAGAATGCTTTCAAATAATAAAGTTGCAGAAAAGTGTGAATATTCTACCAAGGCAAGGTATCAAGAAGTCCAGAACCATATGCAGAAGTCCAGAAAAGCTCATATCAAGAAGTCCAAAAACGCATGTACCGAAAAGTCATAATATTATGTCGTGAAGTCACAATATAGCAAAGTCATAAAGTTATATCGTAAAGTTCACTATGTAATAGTAGTAAAGTCATGAAGTTATGTCGCTAAGTCACTATGTAATAATTTTGATAAATTATGTCATGAAGTCTAAATCATACTCCCTCATTCCCACTCATTTCTTTACACTTTTTTTACTACTTTGCATACATTTTAATGTTTATATAAAGTATAGCTCTATAACTTATTTTTTAAAAAAATTTGAATGAAAATTCAAACAATTAATTTTTGTTCAGAAGATTTTTTTAAAAAAAAATATTAATCTATAAAACTATACTCTATAGGATCCTTAAAATACGTGTTGATCCATCTATCTCAATTGTAAAAGAACCTAATGGGACGAAGGGAGTAATAGCTATATCGAGAAGTCTAAAATCTAATGGCTTTGTCCAGAATTATACATGTAGCATACTCTTAAAGATATATATAAAGTCTACATGTTGACAAGTCAAGACTATTTGTCGACAAGTCGTTCAACTATAAAGCAAGTAGAGTTCACGATATTAGTTATACTATATCGTGAGGTCTCAAAACTGAAGGAATGAATATGTCGCAAAATCTAGCACTTTTGATTCACGACATATAGACTTAGATGAATTTTCAACTGGTATAATAGACAAAATTCTGGGTTTCAAAGAAAAAAGATTAAGAACCTGTGCACTTGTAATTCGTCTTATATTATAGTGTGCACATGAAAAATTCTAGAAAGAAGTATGGGGGAATTTTCAGAAGTTCATGAACCGAGGTTGATAGTAACATTATATTGAAGATTGAACGGATATGATGTTGAGTTTTCAAATTTAGTTTTGATAAATGTAATGGTCAAATTTATCTTATATTAGATGATGTAAACTATGGAGACAAGTGAGATACACAGATTGAGTATAAAATGTGTGCGTGTATGTATGTGTATGTTTTACACTCCTTAGTCCTGTATGCTTGGATTTGTATATTTAAAAAACTCTCATAGGGAAATTGAAACTGAGAATTCATAATTATAACAACTATTTTGAATCTAATAAAATATTAGATTTGAAGTAAATCTATGTGTTCTTTATTTTGATTTCATATATAGTCCTAAACACATAAATTTAGCTACCAAGAACTTAGTTTCAAAGAGAAAAAATTCAAAAGTTAAACCCAAATACATTTACTCCCCTTATTGTGAACCATATATAACATGAATATATTGGCGGCATTTTTGTAATTAAAATAGGTGACCAAATAATTATTGTTTGATATGAGTTCACAAATACAGTGATAGTAAATGTGTTTGTACTTCATTCCTTGAATTTGAGATTGATTTGTAGGTTTAAATTTATGTAAATAAAATAGAATAATTGAAGTTAAGAGCACCCAAATCTACTTTTGAATCTTATATTTTATTAAAACATAAAAGGTGCTACAATTTCTTAATATTGGAGACAGTTCTTGAAAAATACTACAATTCAAAAACTCAAGAGTTAAGGTGGGCGTAGAACATTACTTTGGAAGACTGTGCACACACACCTTTACAAAATTTACACTACTTAAATAAGACAAATCAATTTAACAGAACTAATCTATACTAAACCAAGCTGCTTATAATAAAGACTGTTCCATCTTCTTTGTATTGTCATTGTAATATTTCGTTAGTCTTCTCCATGAATTTCTGTCCAAATTTGATTATAGACTTATTACGTGTATTTTTGAAGAAATTAGACCACTACGGTCTACATGTGCACAGTTC
>PHNY01160188.1:6579-23425 GCA_003724115.2 Anethum foeniculum | reverse complement strand
TATATATATATATATATATTCCTGAAATTATAAAATTGAGAATTTTGACTTAGTTGAATCTTTAAAATTTCGTAATTTAGCCTTCAGAAAAACTGATTGTGAATTGTATAGTTCTTATCTATTTTTTTTAGACTATGTGACATAGTTTATTTGACTATGCAGTATATCTCATTCTAACTATACAATATAGTTCATTTGAGTATGCGACATAGTTTGCGTGACTCTGCAGTATAACTCATTTTGACTATGCGATATATTTCACTTGAGTATGCGACACAGTGCATTTGAATATGCTACATTACTATCTCTAGACTATGCGATTTAGTTCAGAATTTCACTTGGTTTCTCATTTCAATATAATTTGTGTGAAATTATTCAGAATGTATGTTCTAAACTATCAGATTAGTAACTAATAGTAAAGTTGATAAATCATAACTTGTCAATTAATTGTAGAAGACATTTCGAGAACTCGGATGGATTTGAGAGTTCACGATATAGATCATACGCGAGCTTGTCCACGACATGATAAATATTATGAAGTTGATAATTCAAATGAAATTATTTTTATGCTTTAAGGTCTCGAATTTATGCCTTAAGCAATTATAAGCATAAATTATTTTGAGCAATCATAATTTAATTTATGAGCAGCAAGACTTTGCTAGAAGAATAATTTTGGACTTCTCGACATGACATGGTTGTGAGTACACGACATGATATATTGAAATTTTATACAATATTGGACTTTGGACTTCACTATCTAGTTAAATCTAAATTTCTTTATTACAGAAAAATATCAATATTCATACCAAATCTGTTAAGCAGTTCAAAATGGTTTGCTACTCTATTCTTTTCTTTTAGCAAATTTTTGATTTATTCAAGACTCGTTTTAAATGTCTTATGTTTATTTTTGAATATGTGTTTGTGAATTATATTGTATCATTTTGCACTTAATGATTATTTTTCAGACTATATGATACAATGCACTAACATCTTGAGTGGCTAATCAAGATTTAAATCCTTTGCTCAGATAAGTTTTACTTTTTCTATGCACTTCTTACTTGATGTAATGATGTTGTTTGGAGCTTATGAGAGTATATGCCTTGGTTAATGTGCTTGCATGCTATGTGTCTTAGTTGATCATAGTTGAATTGTGTGCATTAAGTTTAGCTCACATATTGTTTAGTATCCTGGAACAATAGTGTTTTTTATTAAATAACAATTTTTTCCTTTACAATTTTAAATAAAATTTATTATTTTCTTCAAATCTCTTGCCTCTATTGGTATTCTCCTCGTTCTCTTATAAATCAACAGCTCTAGTATCCCTCTTTGTTACTTATCACTTCGAAACCCTCTTCATTTCTATTATATACTAAATTATCTTTCATCTCCTTCAAACATCAATGGAAATCATCATAAATCACTCAATATTCAAAGTCCCCATTGATGGAGTTAAATATCTCGTTACAGAGATTCCGGAGGATGTCTGGCGGAAGGTTTCTTCTACAATGTAGATATAGTTTGCTTTCCACACCATTAACCTAGTTATCCATAGGAAAGAGAGAAAAAAAAAGCTGATAGAACAAGAAAGGATTATCAAGCTGGCCATCCTGGTCGAAGCTAACAGGAAGGAAGAGGCTGAGAAGAAAAAGAAGACTCCTTAGATTAGCATTTTCTTTTCCTTCTTCTTGTAATTAAATTTCAATATTAATGGAACCTTCCTTTTGTTTTTCAGTAATTAAATAGCTTCTCTTTGCATTATGTGGTTTCCAACTTTGTCAGAATTGTTCATTTAAATCTAATTAAAATGCTTAAAAGTGAATTTCAATTGAGTCAGTAGTTGAGGCATCGCTAATGTTGAAAATGAGAAATCTTGAATGATACTGTAAAGTAAATGGCTGATATTAGATCACTCATTCTTGATTTTAATTGTCATTAACATACTTGCCTAATTAAAAATGACTTTGAGTTTTTCATGAATTTTTATGAAATTCATAAACAAGAGTTAAACTAAGCTTTTCATGAATTTTTATTTTGAGTTTAACTAATTAATCATGCCATGATTAACTAGCCATACTCTTAAATTAAAATGTGATGTTTGATTAACTCAACTGTTTAGACTATGCTATAGATTGAGCAGGTGTGAAAAATAGAACTGGTATCTTTGTTAAGAGGTCAAAATCTTAAACTCTCATATTCTATTGGCAAGATAAAAAATGAGAATTAAAACCAATCAAATTTTAAACTTACTGTATTCATTCATTGAGCTAAGATTATGATTAGGTATTAAGACTCAATAATTTGCAGCTCAAGTTTTTCTAACTCGAGATTGAAACTACTAATTTGTTACTCTAGTAACTATTCATATTAAACCTTTTGGTTCTTAAATATATGTGATTTGACCTAGGAGGGTAATGAAGCTATCCCACAAGCCACTAACCAAATCTTTGTGATTTTTTTCTTGACCCATGAGTGTTTTATCAAACAAAGAATTTTGAATCAGAAAAACAGAACAAATGAGAGGAGTGAAACAAGTGAGACTCTTCCTACATTACCAATCCTATCCAACCCTTGTTAGTGCAACATTGACTGTCTCTCAACAGACAACAACGAACCAAACCTTTCTCATTTAAATTTCATGAACTCACTTCATTATTTAAAAGGAGTTAGCAGAGGAGTTTCAAGAAAGAGAGAGAGAGCATTACTTGAAACTTCTACTTTCAGAAGCAGTTGCCAAAAATCAAAATTATCAACACACCAGTCTTACTATCTATAAATTTCTTTGAGATCAAGAAGTTCAACTTATTGAACATGTTGTGATTAAATTGACAATAATTCTTTCTATTTCTAGGTGAACTTAATCATGTAATGTGATGCTTGCATTGTGATTACCACCTCAGAACCCTCTTTTAGTTTTTCCTAGAGACTATATGTTGAGGTAGCACTTGATGATGCCAATTCAAACTCATGGGATTCATCACTGTTTAGTGAAGACCAAGAGATCATCAGCACATATCATGTGCATGTAGCTCTGAAATGACTACATGGTTTGAGAGTGATTTCTGAGGGGAAGCCATTCAAATCCACTTTAATTCAAATGGAGCTTTAGTTCAAACTAAACAACATTCCCTCAAAACTATTGTCTTAGCTCCTAGGACAGTAAGTTAAAATGTTTTGATTTATCAAAACAGGAAATGCACATTTGTGGTGGTCTCTCCGTAAGGGAACCAGAGTTTAAGAATACTACCTGTGTGGAAGGTACATTCAAATCTCCTCTAGTTTACTATAGCTTCATGAAAGTGAAGAACACAACCACAAGAGGTTCTTCAAATTTTGTCCATCCATAACTCTTGTGAGTAAAATTGTTCTTAAAGAACAGGAGGTATCAATTAATGATCTAATCTTGAAATTCTCTTACCTTTCAAGAGAGTTGCCAAAATTCAATTCTCTAAATAGTAAAGCTATATTCTTAACAAATAGTAATTGGTTTTCAACTCCTCTTTTAGTTGAATGAAATAAATGTCAAGTGACACAGTGCTTGTCTCTGTGCTCACCTCCCAGAAACCATATTCAGTTGGTCAGGAGGTGCATGCTGGAGCAAACTCTGAATACACCAACAAAAAAAATAGTGGATTCACCAGTTTTACTGGAGATACTGTAATTGTTCCCAAGATATCTTAACTCATCATTCTTGATGTTCTAAAGATTTTGCCAGAAATGGTAAATGAGACTACTAATGGAAATCATCTTTTATCTACAATAACATCGGTAGATCTCCCAGCTATTCAAAAGCTGGACTTAAATGTCGAGTGACACAAAATTTCACATCCGAAGAAAGCACACAAGAATCTTTAACTAATATGGATGAAGCAGCTTCACAGCCTCAGGTCACTCCAGGGTCATCAGAAACACTGATCTAGACATAGTCTCTGCTTCTGAAAACTCTACAAACTCAAATCTAAATTTAGCTACTGATTCCTCTGGATATCTCTCTTGTTCACAAGAAAAAGCTTCTTTACCTCTTCAATCTCTGAAGGCAATGAGAATTTAAAGCAACACTAGTACCACTTCAACTGGTCACTAGCAAGCCTAAGAGGAATAGAAGATATCAAGCCTAAGGGAGAGAGAATATAGAGAAGATAAAGAACTGCAACAAGCTTAGAAAGGTAGAAAAGCCTTAGGGGGAATAAAAGAAATTGTAAAGAATTGCAATATAAGAAGCAACGAGAAGCATGAAGAAGCAACAGAGTGTTAGAGAAATAGCTTTGGGAAAATAGCAGCAATGAAAGATAAATGGAGCAAATCTAAGAGAGTAAGAATTGAAAGGAAATCATCATTGTTACCATCTCTGTAGCAAATATACCAATCATTGAAGCATTCGAACAATTCAGCTAAAGGACAACTAGTAGTAATTTCATTTACAAGTGATAATTACAAGTGGTGATTCATCAACAAATGGAATAAAGAATGATGGCAAACTGAAATCTACTAAAGAAGTAATCTGGTTAGTGCATTTGAGCTAAGGTGAAGAGAGGAAGTTGACTATGGCCAGAAAATTCACTAAAGGATCAGATGTTAATTATGATCATCCATCAGTCAAACTTAAGTCATTCAAAACCACAAGATGTCAAGGAACCGGAAGCTTCTAGGAACTTTATTACAACTAGTAAAATGCTGTAGAAGAAAACAAAGCTTCAGAACTCTTGAAGCTCAAAGAAGACAATACAGCTGAAATTCTACATCATCTTTACTGCTGACAAAATCACTATCCAGAGAGAGACACAAAAGATGAAGTGGCTATTTAGTCTGTACGTTCTACATATCAAAATAAACACATTGCATTTGAAAATCATACTTCCTTAAATGTCTATCCTTTTATGTATGGTAGGGTTGTTAGTAGACTTGAAATTGTGCCTAAGTTTCTTACTCAAAATTTGGGGGAGATTGTTAGGTACACGACATGTCTATTCCATCATAACAAGCCTACTCAAGTAGCAGTGTCCCTTTGTAGAAACAAATGGAGTATTCCATTTGAACTAGTGATAGGTTTCAGTGTATTTGTCTTGTTTGTTTTTCTAAATGGCTCCTATGTCTAAATGAGCTTAGAAATTTCCATGTCATAATTTTGTATCACTACAAAAAAAACGGCTAAATTCGAAGGAAAAAATCGGTCGAATTTAGCTTAATTCAATCACATGCAATCGTTTTTAACTAAATACGACCGATTTTGGACCGATCGTTATTAAGGGAGTCGAATTTAGGAGTTCAGTCATTTTTAACTAAATTCAACTGGCTAAATACGACCGGATAAATACAACCGGAATACTTCGACGAAAGGCGGTCGAATTTAAATTTTTACTTGAAATTTGAAAATCCCTCCCAAAAAATTAATTTTTTTATAAAAATTTAAAAAGCCCGTCGAATAATTAATTTCGACCATATATGGTCGACAAGTATTTTCAACCGCTTGCGGTTGAGTAATATATTCGACTGCTTTTGATAAATTCGACCGTATCCAGTCAAATTTTTTTACTAAATTTGACTGAAGTAAGTCGATTTTAACAAACACTAGTCTTAAAAAAATCAGCAGAAACTGCTGTTGTTCAAATTCTTAGCAAGAAATCCTTCTTTTTCCACTTTTGATCACAAACCTAGACCGAATTCATCCCCACAACCCCTTTCAAATCCATTCAACAAATTAAACTATCAAGTAAACATAATATAACTTGCTCCAAACAATAAACTTACACAAAATCATAAAAGAGACTCGCATTAACTGAAAATAAGATGGTCAAACCTTGAAATTATAAAATTCGAATGGCTACTGCTAATTACCTACAATATCACGAGTTGATCAACAGATTTAGAAAGAAGAATTTACAAATTCGTTAACTCGGTGCCCTGAAAACAAAGCATACTACAAAACGAGGAGGAATTTCTACGACTTATAACCAGCTCCAACACAAAATCCAATTCCAAGTCCAAATACAACCCTTTTTTCAACTGGCTTGCTTTATGTTGAGCTTCTGATGCTAATCCCTTCTTCACAAAAAATTACAATTAATTAATTAATTAGTTATATATAATTTATCAATTAATGGAGTTAAAAAGCCCATTACCTATAATTTATCAAACCAATCAAAAGGAGAAAAAGTGGAATATATGGTCCGAAGAATCCGAAAGCTCCGAGTCTAGTTTTCGAAGATGAGGTAACAAAAAGTGAAAAAGAGGAGAGAGCAAGAACGAGAGTGGAGAGAGAGAAGGGGATTAGATTGCACACCATTGAGATAGTATGCATTGGTGTCCGTGATTGTATGTATGTGGTCATGAAGGAGAGAGCACAGAGAGAAGGGAGGGCGGGTTGTGGATAATTGAATTAGGGTTTAGTGATTGGTTTATAAAGTGGCTGAGCTTTTTAATTAGCTGGTATAAATATGCTTGATTGAAGTTTTGTTAGGCCAATAGGATCTAAATAGTGAATTTTAAGTAATTTCTTTAATGGAAAAATATAAGTATTTTAAGAGATAAATATTCTATCATGTGATCTAATATATTTTATTGGATGTAATATGTACTTTTCATACCCTACCTTTTTTATATTTTTTAAAACTATTTATATATGTATTTACTATTTGGAAAAGTATAAAATAAATTAGAATTAAACATTTTCTATTCATATAAAAAAAGTTATAAAATTTTAAACAGGGGGCGGTTGGATTACTTTCAAAAAATCAATACTCTTTCAGATTATTAAACAGAAAAATCTTAATTACCTTATACTCTTCTAAATTTTCTACTTAACTCAAATTACCATATTATTATTCTAATAAAATTTATTTTTTTTTTAGTAAAATTACTATATCAATCTAATTATCTTATATTCTCCTACATTTTTCTTAACTCGTATTAGCATTTTAGTATCCCTAAAATTTCTTTGCGAGTTGAATTCTTATATTAATATTATCTTGAACTTTCTCTACAAGTTAAAGTTACCATCTAAATATTCACCTTTAATTTGAAGTTCTAAATTTTTCCTTAAAATCATATTATCATTTTAATGTCGTACTAAACTTTTTTTTTTTAAGTCAAACTTACCATCTTAATATTTTCCTAGACTTTCCTAAATTTTAAATTTTGAATAATAAAAATTAGATGATATAAAATAAAATAATCTTTAGATGTCATCGTTAAATTAGTTTTTAGAAATATTTAAATTTCGTGATTAAGTAAAATTGATTATTGATTAAACGATGATATAATTTTATAATATTAAATTTGTGAACAACCAGCTCATTAGGAGTAAACATGTTTAATGAAATGGCGGCTATTCACAATTCTTCATTTATTCATAATTTCAGAATGAATAAGATGAAACGGGAGATTCGCAAAAATCTAAATCTTATTTTAGAAATATTATTCATTTATTTTATTTAAAAGTACATTTTGTAAAATATTTTTTTTAAATATAGAAAAATATTATAAGGCCGCAGAGTAAACTAGTTATAATTAAATCTTTAACTCGAACCCTAATCCTCTAAACCTTAAATCTATAATCTCTAAACTACATATTTAACCATACTACCTACTTTAATGTAGCGATTTAAGAACAGTTTTATTATTCGCTTCTTAATATTTTTTCAAAAAGTTATATTGAATGTAGTACATGGACCTGGAATTCGTATAATCTTTTCATAATTTTTGAAATTAATTACACAATTATTTAATAATATTCAATATTATATCATTGTAGAAATATATAATTGTTATAATCGCTAAGAAATAAATGTTAAAATATAATTTTTTCCATACAATCCCAACTTTTCATAATAAAGACATATCGACCCCTAAATCTATAACCCATAAATCTAACTTTTGGTTCAATATTAATTCTCACATTCTAGGTTTAGTAACTCAACCCGTAAATCTCTAACCCCTAAACTACACATTAATGTAGTTTATAGTTATTGTGTCAATTTATGAATTTTTTTATTATCAGTTGAATATAGGATTGCCAAATAAATTCAATGGCGGGAAAATTCCCTCCATTTTTTGGCAAGACTAAATTCGACCGACTATAATTTCAACCATTTCTAGTTGAATTTGGTCGTATATACAACCATTTAAAAATGACCATTTAAATTCGACCGAACTCGGTCGAATTTAGCCATGCCTAGTAAATTTAACCGAACTCGGTCAAATTTAGCCGTAGTCGAATTTATCCGATTGTATTTAGCCTTGTTTTAGGTACCCAGCATGTCTATTCCATCATAACAAGCCTACTCAAGTAGCAATATCCTTTACAGAAACAAATGGAGTATTCCATTTGAACTAGAGATAGGTTTCAGTATACTTGTCTTGTTTGTTTTTTTCTAGGTGGCTCTTCTGTCTGAATGAGCTTAGAGATTTCCATGCAATATTCTTGTATAGAATAAGATCGACATGGAAGAAGTTCAATGAAGATTGTTCAAGTAGCAAGTTGCAGAGAAGACTATTAAGGATAATAAATTGCAGAAATATATCTAAATCATACATAGTGAAGTTAGATGAACTATACCGGGAACTAACAAGGCTAAATCGTGAAGTGAAGGATATCGAGAAGTCATCAATATCGACAAGTCAAGTCAAGCTATACCATGAAGTCTAATATAGAAAATTCACATGTCGTGAAGTCACTATCTATACCGTCAAGTGCTATACCGAGAAGTCACATTCTCAAAGATATCCAGACTTACACTATATCGTGAAGTGTGATGACAAAGCAACTCAGAGTTCACGACATTCTCACTCAGTTGGTTCATAACAAGACAAAAGAAAGTATAATTTCTAGAAAAGAATAAACAGATCACTGTAGCACATTGTACATGGAGGTGGTCCATGAACAGGTGTCAACTCTATGATTAAACTTGGAGAAAGAAAAAGGAACACACGGCTAAAGATAAGGAGAAAAATAATCAAGATCATGGCGGTCCTGCAAAAACTGCATCGTGTGTCATGCACAATACGAGATCTCCAGCTGCTGAATGGAGTGGGCACTATGTTTTGTAAAATGTATTATTTATAGTGTGCTTATTCCATATCTTTAGTGTGTAGCAGATTGAGAATTTACAATGTAATATCTTTTCTCTCTTTGTGAGCCAAACTCAAGGACCTGTTCTTGAGAAGATGCCAAGAAAAACATCATTTTTTTCTTGGAATTGTAGAAATAATTTCTTTATATCATATATAAAGTAAATTGATTAAATATTGTATGTTGTGTTGTTTATGTTTTTTACTTTATTGCATCCAATATTTACTTATCCTTGTCGAGTTGATGTAAAGAAATAAGTTTTGAAATTATCCAACTAGTCATTCAGCTCCGGTGCCTAGTTATTCAAGAGCCTTGTGACCCAACACTTTTATGTGATAAAAATGTGGTTTTACACCTTTTGATGTTTCATAAGGTCTTTCTCCGCGTAGGCAACCTGTTCAACACATATACAAAATGCCTCACAGCCTCTCCCAAGAGCATTGATGACAGCCTTTTCTCCTCTAGAACGCTTCTTGTCATAGCAACAATTGTCCTATTTCGCCGTTCCACAACTCTATTTTGTTGTGGGCAATATGGAGCTGTTAAATGTCTCAAAATAACCCAAACTCCTTTCATGTAAACTCATAACCCCTGTTTGTCATTAAAACTTTTATATCTTTCGACTAGACTTTTAAATTTCTTAAAGGCGTCTAAAGCATTGTTTTTATTTTTCAACAAATATACCCAAATCATAGACTAAAACTATGCAGCAAGAAATATTTGTTTCCTGCTGGTGCGGGTGGCGAGATACGCCCAAAAAAATCTCCACGAATCAGCTCTAGCCTCCTATTTGCAGTGAATTTTGACCAAGAGGGAAACAATTTTTTGGTCCTACTTTGTTATCTGCTTAAAATATTAGGATTAATTATATTTTGATAATGAGATTTTGAGTTGTAAAATCAAATATCGGTTCTAAGATATCAGTTGCATATCAATGTTTGTATGATCCATAAAACCTTTGAGCTACCTTGGGTGGGGTTAGTTGAGGAATGAAATGGGCATATTTGCTCAATCTGTCAATTACTACCATAAATACCTCTTTTCCTTGAAATATAGGCAGACCTCGTCTAAAATATATTGTTATGGCCTCTCAAACTGCTGCGGAAATAAGAAGGGATTACAGTAGACCTGAATAAGCTTGATTATCATATTTGCACCTTTGATAGACTAGGCAGTGTTGTTTGATGCCACTGCAGTAGAAGAGAGTCTTGATTTATTCTATAAGTCGCTTCAATGCCTGAGTTACCACCTTTTGCTTAGTCATGTATCCAATCCAGAAATTTTTGTTCCGAACCTCTAGCTTTCCCTGCTTCCTTAGTTGACCATTGTTTTAAGAGTAATGAGGATGTTATGCAGGGTTATCTTGCAGATCCTGTTTGATGCTGGAGTATTCCTGCCAAGTTTGTACTATCTCATTTAGCAGATTATAATGAACAGGGAGGGGGGTAAGTAGAACACAGTTGTGAATTAAGTACTCTGGATAATTGCCATTTTTTCTTGAAGTAAGACTTTGTTGGTTTTCTTGATCACGAAAGGTTGCATCACCAGATAGTGCCATTTTTTGACAGCAAGAACAATAACCATAGGTTCCCTTTTGTAGGCTGACCGTTGCATAGTCTTCACTGAAAAGTTGTGCTCACAAATTTATACTGAACTATAGTAAGCAAAACATAGTTTAATTGTTGGTGGTTTGGTTCAACATTCCTTAATTTTAGGAGTCCTTACTAAACTATAATAAGCTAAACATAGTTTAATTGTTGGTAGTTTGGTTCAACATTCCTTAATTTTAGGATTCCTTTTATAATTATACTATATAATTGTAATTATTTGTTCATTTTATAATTATATCATAATTATAATTATTTTAATTATTTCTAATACAAAACAGAGACAACAGCTAACACACGACCCTCTTAGATACATGTTTGAAACACAACACAATAGTAACTATTCGCAACGCTGGTCAAAAACACGCTGGTGGAGAAGATTCAAGCGCTCCACGCCCACGCCCACCCCCAACCCCACCCCCTCGAAGTGCCTCCGGTAGATTAAAGTACTCTATTTTCCCTTGCTATCTGTATGTACATACATTTTTTTGTGCTTACTCTTTGAACTAACTTCTGCTTCTACAATTCGTTTAAATTAATTTTTCTTTTGCTATATACTGTTGTGTTCCTTCTTCTTCAATTTGGTTTAAATTTTTCGATCAATTTTTACTGCTTTTGTATTGTTTGATAAAAAGTAAAAGTGTAGGTTTAGAGCTTAGGATTTTTCAGCACACCTCTATCATCAAAATCGCATAAGAACACACCCGCTCTCGCATAATTGACAAAATTGAAAGCTACAATTAGAACTCAGAATCGTGAATATTGTGTGATTTGTAGGACTAAGTGTGTGTGTATGATTATTATGACTGTTTATTGTGGCTAAATATTGTAGATTTGCACACAGAATTTGCAGTTGGATGGACAATAGAGGTAGTGAATTGCACACTCTTTTGGTTATCAAGAACCTCAATCTTCGTTGTCTTTCTTAGCTTTAGCGGAGTACTAGTGTCATTCCACCTTTTTAGATGCAAGCTACGATATATTGTTGCTTTTCATTCTCTACCCTAATTACATTAGTTTGGTTTATAATGAAGTCGATATGTCCTTTTGTACTAGAGATGAGATTTTTCATAAATTGAAGTTGCCCTTGCATGCTACTACTGATCGCATGAAGCAGTTAGCACATAAATATCAGCGTGATATGGTGTTTAATGTTGGTAACTATGTGTTTTTATTCCTCCAAACTTCAAATGTGTTTCTCTTCGTCCACGCTCATCCATTAACAAAAGGTGATTTACCAGCTGTCAAAAACTTGCGTGCAAGTTTTATCGGCCGTACCAATTTGCGGGAATTCTTTGTGAGTCATGTTCTATGTCAATTAATTGTTCAGTTTTCTTGCTCACTATATTTATCCTATTTTCATATTGAATACATTTTTAATTTTAATTTATCTGTTTTGTTCTATCCTATTTAATTTTTTTTTAGAATTTTTAGAAATACCATGCGTTGATTTTATTATATATTTATTTTTGTAAATGTTAAATTATTTGAAATACAAGTCATGTACCATTGCAATAATAAAAGAATTTCAAATATATAAAAGTTCCAATGCCAGGACTGCCGAAGTAACCATATGGTACATATTTTAAATACACAATTACCTCCTTTTTTTAATTGCAACTTTGTTTTCATGACTTGAACATCTTTAAGCAGTTTTTTATTATTCGTAAGAATAATTTTCTAGCAGGATTATTCCTTTTTTTCAATCTGTACAGAATTGACATATTTTGCTGCAATTTTTACTTTTTATGTAGATTATTTCTGCAATTTTTTACTGTTTCTGGAAATTTCTTTCCCGCATAATTTTTCCTTTTTTTCCCGTAGAATTGCCATGTTTGCTACTATTTTTTGCTTTCTATACAGATTTTTTCATGCATTTTTTGGTTTTGCTGCATTTTTTTTCCTGCCTATTTCTATAGATATTTTCCTCTTTTATTTTTATAGAAGTGGCATGTCTTGCTGCAGGCTTTAATGCTTTTTTCCATAGAAATTAACTTGCATAAAAAAGAGGAACAACTTTGACATATAATTAATTTTAAAATTTTGTTACCATGTAGCTATGCTTATAAGCTCGAAATCTCATAAAACTCTTGCAAAAGAAAATATCAGATAGAAAAAAGTCTCAAACTATAGGGCAACCGATGAATGCATGAAGAAACGTCAATAAAAATACATAGATCATGTATTACATTATGATTTCCTTTATTGTTACATTTATTTTCCATATTTCCTCTATTTAATACTAACCCCTTAAGGTTCCATTTCAAATTGAAGGTGATTCCAACAAGAAACAATTTGAATCATAGTACAGGTTTGTTAAAAATATTTTTGTCTGTCTAATTTGACTAGCATTTTAGTCACTAAAGCTGTTACACATTATGGTCCTTTTTTGTTTAGGCAGAACCTTGCCATGATTTTGCTTTAGCATTGTAAACTACACATATCTTGAGGATTGAAGCTTTTTATCTATAAATGACTAAATAATTATGAACCCAAAGTTACAATCTTTCTTTGTCATGGCTATGCTATGGATTGCACATTGTAACATCTCAACAAGAGGTGAATATTCACACACACATCTATATCATCAAGTACATGGTCTGAATTATGGATTTTATAATGAGATACCATTAATTTGCAAGTGCTTCACATTGCATCTTATGACAAGAGTTCATGAGAAGTTAAGAAGCAACATGATACAGTAGAGACAAGATGACAGTAGTTTAGATACGGTAGCAGCAAATCAATGAATTTTTGTACATCTTTCGGAACCTGTGTACATCTTTCGGAACCAAATCCCAGTCAGCACGAATCATTTAATTTAGGACGTAATATGGAATTAATATGACATTATAGAAGTATGTGTGGCTGTAAAACATGTTGTAAGACGAGGTAATGTTCTTAACGAAGTTAGGTTGAATGTTATATACCTTCACTAATTACAATAAAGCTAGGAGCTTGGGCTTATGCAATCTCAGGGAATGTGTTAGCACCAGATGCCCATCATTTCACAACACAAATTTTGTCAGGTTTAGTATCTTTCTGTACGCTGCGTGTTTTCTTTTCAGAGAATAAAAAAAGTGGGGGTAACATCTAACAATCCAATTATTATTTTTCTTTATATTATGTCAATTGTTCCTCGATTTTAACAATGGTCTTTTAAGCTTTTTTAGCTTGCTTGAAATTCTACATTCATTTAAAGCACAAATGTAGGATATTATCAAGTTGTCATCTTGCTTTATTCGGTTAATACCAATTTTCTGTTATCTTATGCAGAGTTCCAACTACTTTTAGATTGAACTACTTTTAGATTGACCAGAATATTCATCTGTTCAGCTTTATAGCTAGGAAGGGACTAGAAGTATTTGGAGGACGCTTGGAAGCCGTATACTAGATCTTTGTTGATCTAGTATACACAAGAGTAGTGTATGAAGAGTAGTGTATGAAATTAACTAGATCTTTGGCAAGCATATAAAGTTACTCATCAGTTGAGCTGTGTATGAAAGCTAACTTTTGATAGTCTTGTGTGGGGCAAGATCCAGAGGTTTATGAGAGGTTTATGTGTATAAATTTTCTACAGCTAAAGGCAGAGAACATTTACTATTTGAAATAGAATGACAGGAGAAAATTAAAATTATTTATATCGAGAATAATGAAGTTGACAAACCAAATCCTCTTATTTATGTCATACAAGTTGTATATGTAAATTACTGTAGTGGCAGTGGTATATTCAATTGGTTTCTTGGTAGCAATGTATGTAAGCCTGTATCCACACATTTTTGGGTCAATAAAAACTAGACTCTTCGGTTTTAATGCCCTTATTGATCTAGATTAGGCTGATTACTGCACATGCATTGTTCAATAAGATGTCCATCTAGGTGGTACATAGTACTTTGATTTACATTATATAACGCAATAGTGCTTTGATTTACATTAAATAATTAGTGCATTATTGTGTACTTACCGTTCAAAAAACTGAAGTTTACTCGTATATGTAGATTTTTTCTTCTTTTATTTTGCAATGTATTATTCTCCGTTATTAACTATTGGATTTACCCCCAAACATCTGCAATTTGATAATATATATAAAAAATTCATTGGAGGAAACTTTTTTCAGGTAATTAATGATACCAAACAAGACTAATAAAAATTTAACTTTACTAAGAATTTTACCAAACATACTAAGTTTTTATAAAAATTATAGTTTTCAATAATATTCAAGTATTATTTCACTAAATATTATTTATAATTTACAAATTAAACTAGTAATTTGCAAAATTTTAAAAAAGGTCTTATTTTTATATTTTTTTTTTAAATCTTCAAATATTCAATAATAAAATTTGAAATAATGTTAAGCTCGCCTGTGCTTTATAGGGGTTATAAGCTACTCTAGAGTAATTGGTTTTTGGTCATTTATTAATAACATTATTATTACTAATAGTAACTAGTTAATTATATTATTTAGCTAAAACAACAATTACATTTTCAACTAAAACATGTTATATTTTCTAATTTTTTCCACTAAAACATATGAGGGACAAGTCTAATTATTAAAATAGAATAATAATATTATAATTATTAATAACTAATCAGTTACCATGTTGAATTAAAACCCATCACCTTTTGTACTTGTTCTAACCAAGCCCCTTTCCTTTGCTAGAGTAGCATGCACAATTCTATATATTAAAATAAAATAATAATATTATAATTATTAATAACAAACCAATAACTATTTTCAACTAAAAATCATTATCAATTCAATTCAAATTAATTATTTTAATTCAAATTAAATTAAAATATCATACAATCTATCCTTACTATTATACAATAGCCGAAATATTGAAAGTTTTGGTTTTCGATTTAATTTTTGATCATTTATTAATAATAACTTACCAAATTCCTTTTTTTTTTAAAAAAAAAACACCAATTATATTTCTATACTATATTATATTAGATATATTTGATTATAGTCAGTACTTATTATCAGAAGTTATCTCAGATGGTCATGAGTACTTATCATCCATCAGAGTCTGACAGAAGATGACATCATCAGTATTTGTCATCAGCGTTTCATGAGTATTTGACTTTAAGAGTCCGATAAAGCTACAAATCAGGAGATGATTGATTCTACTATTTGGGGTAAAGATTTGCACAGATTTGTTAGTTCATAACTCAAGGAATTTGGAGCTGCCAATTAAAAAATACTTTGTCATATGATTAATATTATATCTTTGTAATTGATAGTGTAGGTGTGTAAATTATAAACACAGAATAGGGTTACACTATATGTTAAGTTATTGTTTTATCTTTGAGTGTAAGCCAGAAGCTCTCAAGAATATTCTTACATTCTTTGAGAGAGTACTTTATATTATTGTAACAGTTTTTATTCTTCAATATAAAACTGTTTATCATTTTTCCTTGTTAATTTCGATTTGATTGCTATATACTGTATTCACCCCTCTACAGTATATTTGAGACCTAACAATTGGTATCGGAGCTATCTGTTAAAGTATATGTTAATATCCAATAATACAGCCACTGAACTACAGAAGGGGGGTTGAATGGAATTCAGTAAACTTTTTCAATATCTTCAACTAGTTTTTAAGCTAAATGATTACAAAGACTAACAGTGTTTGAATTGCAGAGATGCATATAGATATATATAATTATTCAAGACACAGTAGTAATTGAACAACAAACTTTAAAAACTTTCTGGTGGATTTTTTTTCCACCAGAGATATGTTGCTTAGAAAATCTGTGATACAAGAAAATGTTGTACACAGCTGCTTCCTAGTAAGAACTAAGATGATTATCTATATATCTATATTTTTCTGAACTTGAATCACTTAATTCACTAGCTACTACTTGGTTTATATATCACCAAGTTTACATGTGTAGACAAAAAAAATATTCCATCAGCTAGGTCTTCACATGTTACTTCATTCCTTCGTCCAATGCAATCGAAGGTGAGAATAACATCTTTGAATACTTGTTTTGCATTAGAATGGAAATGCTTCATTTTCCTTGAAACCTTCAAGAGGCTGCCACATTCCTTTTGTATGTCTTCAACCTATGTGACTGTGTCAGTTATGTCAAGTCACTGTCAACAGCTATCTTTGTGATCATCCGTTGAAACTTGATTTGGATTATCCGTTGAATCTCCATTATGGAGTCT
>PHNY01160183.1:790-23482 GCA_003724115.2 Anethum foeniculum | reverse complement strand
ATACAATCTATAAGTATATCAAGCCCTTCTTTTAGCCATGAGACTTTTCAATAGAAACTGAGATTACTCTGATTGTAAACTCAGGTTGTAGCAACACTTGGAATTAATACAACAATTAGTTCCCAGTAAAATGTGTTTTTATGTTTAGTTCTCTTCCGCAAATTAAACAAGTACACAGTTAGTCAAGCTTGCACAACACGAAAAGTCTTCACAGTTCAAGGAATAAATCGAAACACATTCACCCCCCCTCTGTGTTACTTTGATTCACTCATTAACTAACAGTTTATTTTACCCTAAAGATAAAACAAAAATAATAAAAGAATAAGAGAATACGTGAGTTATCTAATATAATGTTTAAAATTATCCAATAAAGTGATGTAGCACAATGGTTATGACATGAGGTTTATTTGAGGATGTCAAAGGTTCGATTCCTCGTTAAGGCAAAATTTAATTTATTTTTAACAATAATTATAAAGGATGACAATTTTGTAATTTTATAACTTTTAGGTGTAAAATTGTAACTTCACAGCTATTAAAATGGATCTTTTTACCCTTGATTGCCATTTAATATATAGAAGGAGGATGTATTGTTTGGTTTTTTTAAATTTAAGTAACTTATGTTTGTTACTTTCATTAGCACTTGTGTTTCAAACTTTATTTTGTATATTATGTTAGTTTTGTCACTATTTGTTTTGTTAAGTCTTTAAGTGTATGTTATTATTTGATTGATTTATACTTTTAGAATGCTTGATTAATTTTATGATTTTAGAACGCTGCCTTTTGTCCGGGAATAACGGAGAATGCTATGAATCTGTTAGTTTTAGAGTTGATTAATTTTATGATTTTAGAACACAACCTTTTGGCCAGGAAGAACGGAGGATGTTATGGATCATGCTATGGATCAGTTAGTTTTAGAGGTTCGTTTCATTATTAAGACTATTTAATTATAAGAGGTATTATTTGATATTTAAATTTATGTTTGTTATTTATATTAAATATAGTCGAAAGGTATATTTAAAAGTTGTTGTACTATCATATTTAATATATATATTTTTTGAAATATTACTATATTGCCGCCGCGAAGCGCGGCTTATTGTCCTAGCTATATAAATATGATTTTAATTTTTTACAAAAAATTATGATTTTAATTTGAATGTGTATAATTTCAACATAAGATCAAATAGTATAAAATAGTATGTGATTGGCAGATTTTAACTATTTACTTTATTTGTAACTTCATAAATAATAATATAAATATTTGTTGTTCATGTGACTCAAACCTGAAAACTTATTTGTATATTTATAAATAATAATATAAATGTTCGTTGTTAGAGAGATTGAAACTTGGGAGTTTGAGTATTATTTTAATATTTGGATAGTGCTTATTTTTTGTGGGATTCGAACCTGTTAAATTATTTGTATTTTTATAAATAATAATATAATTGTTTGTTGTTGGAGGGATTCGAATGGGAGTTTGGTTAGTGTGTTATTTTAATATTTGGATATGATGGTTCTGAACATTTTGCTAAGATGATTTAGCGGACGTGATTGAAAATGATATTCACAATGGAGGTGAACTAAATTATACTGCATTGCGGTTATTATAGTTTAGTATAGATTAGGTATGTTTGTTTTCCACCGCCAATATATCTCTGAATGGACAATGTTTGCTTATCGATTTCCCAGAAAAGTTATATCAATCTTGATAATTATCTTTACTAGTTTTGTACCCGTGTAATGCACTGGACGTTTTATAAATTATTTATATAAATACATTTTTTTGTAAAATTTTTATTTTTTTAAAAAATATGACAATCTAATTTAATAATAATTTTATAGATTATAATAATTATTAAAGCAAATATAAGTTGTTTACAAATTTATAATTTTAGATATGTAGATAACCAAATCATATTAACTATCTTGAACAAGATAAGTTAATATTATAAGTTTATTAACTTTCTTTAATAATATGAGTTAATGTTATAAGTTATATTTGTAATCGTCAGGAAACGAACATGTTTATTACTGCTATTTCTGAAATTACTAAGATACGCCTGATGACCAAACCACAACACATTATCTCCATTATCCCTATAAAAAACATAAAAAAGTATAATTTTTAACTGATATGTGAAGTTATATTTTACAAGAGGTGTAAATTATCATAGTAAGTATAAATAAATAACTTTTTAACGTATAACTTTTAACATTAGGAAGGAATTTACACTTCTAAAATATTTCGACTTTACATAGGAGTATCAATCAAACAATATCATGTATCCTCACTTCTTACATGAGTTTTTTTTATTACCGAGTTGGCAATGAGTTAAAAAGATATGATTTTTTTAAGAAATTTCTTTTAAAAAGTATAATTTTTAAAACTGATACGTAAAACTGTATTTTACTAGACGTGTAAATTATCATAGGAATATAAATAAATAAATTTTAACATTAGGTAGGAATTTACACTTCCAAAACATTTCAACTTTACATAGGAATATCAACCAAACAACGTCATGTATCATCATTTCTTAAGTGAGATTTTTTATTACCGGGTTGGTAATGAGTTAATAAAGTCCGATTTTTTTAAGAAGCGAATGACTTCTACATAATGCAGTAAGATTATATCTTAAGCAGTTACGTATACAGGATCGAACCGGTTTTTTTTTGAAAAAATCGACTTTCTCTAAAATATGACACTCATTTTAAGACCGCAGGCCAGACGCCCAGGCCGAACCTGTGACGCCCTCAAATTCGGGGTCTAGATTTGGGAGTCACTAACTGCTAAACAATAATATAATATGCATAATGGAATAAAATAATAAATATGACCTCTACATGCAACTGGATCGATCATAGGTTATAGTATGAATACATGCACTATTATAAACCATAAGTTATTACAATCCAAAAGTCTATTTAGTTTTACAAACTGTTTCGAGTTTTATTACAATACACACTATTGTACTATTTTAACGTTCCCAAAAATCTTCTGACTGCACAAGCAAACCAAACTTAAAGGTTTTCTGACGACCTCGGTTCCAAACTTTCCTTAAATTGGTGGATACGGGGCATGCTCTGGTCTAGCTGAAGGATCAGAAAAATAAAACAAGGATGAGCCAATGAATTGCTCAGCAGGTATATAATCTCGTAAATAAGCAACATTAATAATAAAACAACTGAACCAGTATAAATCTGTAGAAATAATCTGAATCAAAAGTCTGTAAATAACCAAAAGAAACTAAATAGTAAAATCTGTAGGAATTGAAAGAATCTGTATCACAAATCTGCAACAAAATTCAGTTTAAAAATTAAGAACTAAATATTCATTTAGTCTTTTCTGATTAACAATAAATTAGATTGGAATCCTCAAGACGCTATATGCACCTGATGATCAGTCTCGATGTACACCGGTATGCCAAAGCATATCTAAACAACTAGGGCCCAATAAGGCATACATTGGCCTACAATATGTCACATTATGTTTTAATATATGCACACGCTGGACCGGCGCCACGGCCTCTTACACAACCATCCAATCCAGAATATAAGAATTTGATATAATTGAAGTTCTTATTCAACAATAAACTTCTATTCCTATTTATCAGGAATAGCCACAAAATCAACTTTTATAATAAACAGTGTATCTCACTGTCCAAGAAACAACAAGGAATCATCGTTTAAGAAACGATATATGAATTCTGATTCTAGAAGAATAATTACTAGAATTATATCTCAATTTACATCACAATGAGAAGCTATATCAAAAACAAGAGTGTAATTCAATTGTTAAAATATCGAGTCAAGGTTAAAAATACTTGCTTGGTATGCACAACTGGTTTCTAGCTTTTTATCACCTCACTAACACCCTTGGTTACTCGATTCTATAAACAAAAACACTATTTTAATTAACCAGACACAACTAAATCGACGTAACTATACGTCCTTACAATTACTGTCTACCCGATCGTTTAAATCTAAACATGACATTTGAAACAGTTAATTGATTATTCAACATTCTATAAATTTTTAAAAAATGAAAATAATTTTAAAAGTACTATTTGGCTAAATTATAAATAAATATATATTTTATTTAACTATTTATAAATCAAATTAACTGATTAAATGAATTTATTAATTAAATAAACAAATAATTAAAATAATTCATAAATAATTAAATCAAATCTGGATTTTCAAAAATAAAATAGAAAATAATTTTCTGGAATTAAATTTCATTTAGTTAATTATTTAAAATAACTAACCAAATAGAATTTTGAATTATAAATAAAATTTAGAAGAAAAGAATTGATTTTTGATTACCTTTTAAAACAAAATTCCAGAAACACAAATTGGAATTGAAATTGGGCTTTTTTTTGGATAAACGGCGGGTCAAATAACGGGTTACCAATTGGGTAAAGGGGTTGTCAAGAACGGATACCCTACCGAAAAATCACCAGATTCCGGAGACGGGCAGGAATCCGGCGACGCTCCGACAGGTCATAACCAGGTCATTTCGACCCCGTTTTCCAACCGAAATCCATCAAACACACACCTAGCAACAACAGTAAACTCTAAACAATCACAAACAACTAAAGAGTCGTCGTTTCCAGCTCGAAAGCGATGAGCTCGACGAAGAACTGCGGCCAAAGAATCCGAATTATGCAAACGACGCCCAAATTCGATGATACATACTGCAAATCGAACCTTAGGATAGCACGAAGTCATTGAAATCAAATATAACAACAAACAAATCATTTAGTGGCCGGAAACAGTAAGAAAACGACGGCGGTGGCTATCGTTTTCCGGTGAACGATCAAATAAACACAATCGACAACGAAAAGCATATAGACATGACCAAAATTCGACGATCTATGCAAGTATAACATCAAAACATCTGAAAAATTTCTCAATCTCACTAACCCCCAAAAATCGATCAATAAGAACAAAAAAATGAAATTAAAATTTCGATAACCCTCTAGTTATATCGATTGCAGATTAAGCTAGAGGATGAAATCACGATCAGATTGGTTACTAACACTTTGATTTTTGACACCACTAACACCTTTGAATTCAACTTTAATCTTCTCCGACCTTCAAGAACAGCGATAAAGGATTTTTCTCTAATTCTAATAATTATGAAAATTAAACTAATTTCAACTATTTATATTTTTCAGAAAATAATTCCCCTAAAATCAATTAAGGGTTTTTTCATCTCCTAATTACATAATTAGGCCCAAAAATAACAATTAACAAGGAATAACTTCAAAATATTATTTTTAAATAAATATAATATTTATATCAAAATTCCCTAAAATTATGAATGGTTCAAAAATACAAGAATATTCCGTCTTTGAAATATCCTCAATTTTATAAAAATAAAAATGTAAATTTTGAGGGCCTAGAAGTCCCGATAGGGGCTCAGATCGATAACTTTTTGAAAAATGACATATTTTCTAAAATAATAACAATAATTCCCGAATACAATTATTAAATGGACCAAAATACACTAAATGCCACGGAATGATGCACACGTAACACGTAGCAATTAAAATGCATTAAATCGAATTTATAAAAGTTTTAAAAACATGAAAATGCATCGGATTAGAATAAGAAACATATATTTTAT
Source organism: Anethum foeniculum (assembly GCA_003724115.2). NCBI lineage: Eukaryota > Viridiplantae > Streptophyta > Magnoliopsida > Apiales > Apiaceae > Anethum > Anethum foeniculum. The sequence continues at coordinate 17,853 of PHNY01160183.1, read as the reverse complement.
TCACTAATCACATAATAAAGTCACAAAATTTTTCCGGATATTACATCCTTCCCCCCTTAACAGGATTCTGTCCATAGAATCAAACTTAAGAAAATAAATGAGGATACTTGTCAAGCATTTCGCTTTCAAGCTCCCAGGTTTACTCTTCAACCATAAGATTCATCCAAAAAACTCTAACTAAAGATTTTGACTTATTTTTTAACAACTTTTCCTTACGATCTAAGATCTTTACTGACTGCTCAACAGAAGACAGGTCTGGTTGAACTTCTATTGGCTCAAACTCTATTACATTCTTTGAATATGGATTATACTTCTTCAGCATTGATACATAAAACACGTTATGAATGTGCTGCATATGTGGCGGTAAAGCCAGCTCATATACAACCTTTCCCACGCGCTTCAGTATCTCAAAAGGACCAATGAACCTTGGATTAAGCTTTCCCTTTTTCCCAAATCTTGACAATCCTTTTCATGGTGATATTTTCAATAACACTGCTTCCCAAACTTCAAATTCCGTATCTTTTCTAGACTGATCAGCATATTTGCGTTGTCTATCTTGAGCTGCTGCTAATCACTTCTGAATGAGTTCCACTTTTTCTTTCATTTGCTGGATCAATTCTGGACCCAAAATCTTTCTTTCACCAACCTCTTCCCAACACACTAGAGATCTACATTTCCTTCCATATAAAGCTTCATAGGGTGGTATTCCAATGCTTGCATGAAAATTATTGTTGTAGGAGAATTCCATCAATGGAAAATGATCATCCCAACTACCTTCAAAATCCAGTGCACAAACTCGAAGCATATTTACAATTGTTTGGATTGTCCTTTCACTTTGTCAGTCCGTCTGTGGATGATATGCAGTACTCATATTCAACTTAGTTCCTAAACATTCTTGAAATTGCCTCCATAATCTTGAGTTGAAACGCGGATCTTGATATGGTACAATTGATACTGGAACTCCATGTCGTACCACTATCTCATTCACGTATAGCTGAACCAACTTTTCTAGGGAAAACTTCTCGTTGATAGGAAGAAAATGAGCAGATTTGGTTAACATGTCGATGATGACCCAAATAGCATTATAATTAGCTCTGGTCTTTGGCAATCCCACTACGAAATCCATGGCAAGATGTTCCTACTTCCATTCTAGAATCTTTAATGGTTGAAGTAATCCACTTGGTCTCTGATATTCTACTTTGACCCTTTGGCAAGTGTAACACTTACTTACCTACTCCGCGGTTTCCCTTTTCATATTTAGCCACCAAAAGTTTTCTCTTAAATCTCTGTACATCTTTGTACTTCCAGGATGGATAGAATACTTGGAGTTGTGAGCATCGCGTAAAATTTCATCTTTCAGTTCTGGCACTTTGGGTATCCAAATTCTGGAGGAGAATCTCAAAATTCCTTTATCATCCTTTTGACTCCCTATTTCTTCTCTTGTCAATTTCTCTTTCTCATGGATCATAATATCTTCCTCACACTTCTTGATTTTCTCTAGCAGCTCTGGTTCGAATGTCATTGTATAGATCATCTTATTGGTTGACTTGGGAATACGAATCTCAATTTCCAATTTCTCAAACTTTTTCACTAACTCTTCAGATGAAGTTAATAAATTCAGCCTTTCTTTTCTACTCAAAGCGTTAGCTACTACATTGGCCTTACCTGGATGGTAGTTGATAGAACAGTCATAATCTTTGATCAGCTCTAACCAGCGTCTTTGTCTCATATTGAGTTCTTTCTAGATGAAGATGTACTTCAAGCTCTTGTAGTTTGTGTAAATCTCACTCTTTTCTCCATAAAATTAATGCCTCCAAATCTTCAGTGCAAATACTATGCGGCTAGCTCCAAATCATGTGTTGGATACTTTTGTTCATGAGGTCTTAATTGTCTGGAAGCATACGCGATCACCTTATCATTCTGCATCAAAACACATCCTAATCCCTTGTGAGAAGCATCACTGCAGATAACGAAGTTCCCTTGCTCATCTAGTAGAACCAATACTGGTGCAGTTACTAACCTTTGCTTCAGTTCTTGAAAACTTTTTTCACATTGGTCATTCCATATACACTTTTCATTCTTCCGGGTCAACTTCATCAATGGCGTAGCTCTCTTGGAAAAATCTTTAACAAATCTCCTGTAGTATCCAGCTAATCCCATAAAGCTTCTGCCTTCTGTTGGCGTCTTTGGTCTTTCCCAATTCATAATTGCCTCAATCTTTGTCGGATCTACTTTTATTCCTTCATTGCAGATCACGTGCCCAAGAAATTGTACTTCTCTTAACTAAAATTCACACTTAGAAAACTTAGCATACAATTTCTCTTTCCTTAAGGTTTCCAAAACTAGTCTCAAATAATTTGCATGCTCCTCTTCAGTCTTTGAATATATCAGAATATCGTCTATGAATAAAATCACAAACTTATCCAGATATCTCTTAAAAACTCAATACATCATATCCATAAAAGCAGCTGGTGCATTCGTCAATCCAAACGCCATTACTAAAAACTCATAATGTCCATACCTTGTTAGGAAAGCTTTGAGATGTCTGCAGGCTTTATCTTCAATTGGTGATAGCCGGATCTTAAATCAATCTTAAAAAACAACACTGCCCCCTTGAGTTGGTTAAATAGATCATCGATCCTTGTCAATGGATACTTGTTTTTTTTTATGGTTAACTTGTTAAGCTCCCGATAGTCGATACATAGCCTCATGCTTCCATCCTTCTTCTTCAGAAACAATACTGGTGCACCCCATGGTGATACACTTGGTCTTATAACTCCTTTTTCCAATAAATGCTGAAGTTGAGTTGCTAACTCTTTCATTTCCACGGGGGTCATTCTGTATAGTGCTTTAGATACTGTTTCTGTACCCGGTGTTAAATCGATAGCAAACTCGATCTCTCTATCTGGAGGTAAACCTGGAAGTTCGTCTAGAAAAACATTTGGAAACTCATTCACAATCACAATCTCTTCAATCCTTGGGGTTTCTTTACTGACATCCACGACATGAGCTAGATAGGCTTCACAACCCTGACGTAGCAATCTCCTTGCTTGCATAATGGTTAAGAACTTCTTGGTTTGCTTCTTGCCTCTGAATACTATCTTCATGCAATCTTGCGTTCGTAAAGTCACCTTCCTATTCTTGTAGTCTATTTGGGCGTTAAACTCTCCCAACCAATCCATTCCTAATATAACATCAAACTCTCCTAACTTGAAAGGTATTAAGTTAGCATGAAAATGATGACCTGCTATCTCAACGACACACTGGGAACACACTCGATTAACGGGAACACGATCTTGATTAGCTACTTCTATAATTAACGCTTCAATTCACGGTTGGGTTTCACATTGCAGTTTATGAACAACATCTTCAGAAATAAAAGACTTGGTAGCTCCAGAATCAATTAATACTTTGGCATCTACTGAATTCATAGGAAGCGTACCTGCAACCACATCTGCATTCTACACTGCATCCCGCATAGTCATATTAAAAGTTCTTGACCTTGGCTGATTCCGCGGTGGTCCTGCTTGTCACATTTGTAGCTGGAAATGGTCCTTTGCACTCTTTGCCACATGCCCCAGCTTTCCACATCGATAACATTCAATTCCTGGTTTCTGATTCAGGCATTCGGTAGAAAAGTGCCCTTTCTAGTTGCACCTATAACAAACTACATTGGTTATACAAAATCTGGGATGTCTCTTACCATACTTTTTGTATTCTGACACTGATGGACGGTTAAACCCCTGCTGATTTGGATTCTGGAAACAGTTGACTTGTCCTCCATTTCCCATTTGTGGTCTCCTGAATCCTACATTTCTGTCTGGCTGAAATTCTGGCCTTGCATTGAAGTTCCCCTGAAAATTCCCCTGTCTACGACCTTTTCTTGGGTCTCTATCTTCCGTTTCTTTCCGTCGCTTTCCTTCTGGGACCAGTCACTTTCACCTTTTGCTATTGTAGCTTTCTGAAATACTGAAGTGTAAGATTTCAACTCAAGTAATGTTATCTTACCCCTAATCCATGGCTTCAGTCCCTATTAAAACCTTTTCGCTTTCTTTGCAACTGTATCGACAAAATCACGAACGAACCTTGCTAACTCAGTAAACTTTGCTTTATAATCAGCAACACTTAAATTTTCCTGCTTGAACTCCTGAAACTTTATTTCCATCTGGTTCTGCATATACTATAGAAAATACTTTTCCAAAAACAACTCTGTAAATTTCTCCCAAGTAATCATTCCCGCCGGCTCCAACACTTTTCTGGATTCCCACCAATAGTTAACCTCACCTTTCAGAAAAAAACCGGCAAACTCTGTCTTCTGATATGTCCTTACTTTAACCAGTACAAATGCCTTCCCGATTTCCTTAAGCCATATCCTTGCTTGCACTGGATCAGCATATCCTTTGAACTCTGCAGAATTCACCTCCTAGAAAGCCTTAAAAGTCATTACTGCCGGGGCTTGTTGTTGCTGCTGTTGTGACATATGTGCCATCTGTTGTTGCATGAGTCCCAACATGTTGGCAACGACCGGATCCATTTCTCTGGTAAGAGAACAAGCAATTTATTTAGTAATCTGCATGCATGCTTTTAAATAAATAAAAGTGTGGACTTGTTAAAATTTCCCAATATCAAAAATTCTTTTCCAAAATTGTTAACACATGCTGCATGATTACCATATAATTCAACTTATTGTCCAACAAGATAAGGACAGAAAAGAAGATGAAAAGGAACTATCAAAGTCCTTTAACACAGAGTCCTGCTCAAACGACCTCAAATGAACCAACAAGTGGATGGGGTCCAACACAACCCTCCACTCAACTGAAAACTATATCCTATATCCAACAACCTGAACTAAACTCAACAAGAGTTAAACAAACACACCTATCTCATGTGATCTTCCTATATCTTAACTAGAACAACACCTAATCATGTTTCAATGACCATAAGCTGTTGCTCTGATACCAAACCTGTGACGCCTTCAAATCTGGGGTCTAGATTTGGGAGTCACTAACTGCTAAAAAATAATATAATATGCATAATGGAATAAAATAATAAATATGACCCCGGTATGCAACTGGATCGATCACAGGTTATGGTATGAATACAGGCACTACTACTAACCATAAGTTATTACAATCCAAAAGTCTATTTAGTTTTAAAAACTATTTCGAGTTTTATTATAATACACACTACTGTACTATTTTAAAGTTTCCAAAAACCTTCTTACTGCACAAACAAAACAAACTTAAAGGTTTTCTGACGACCTCGGTTCCAAACTCTCCTTAAGTTGGTGGATACGGGGCCTACTCTGGTCTAGCTGAAGGATCAGAACAATAAAAGAAGGATGAGCCAATGAATTGTTCAGCAGGTATATAATCTCGTAAATAAGCAACAGTAATAATAGAACAACTGAACCAGTAAGAATCAGTATAAATAATCTGAATCAAAAGTCTGTAAATAACAGAAAGAAACTGAATAGTAAAATCTGTAGTAACTGAAAGAATTTGTATCACAAATCTGAAACAAAATTTAGTTTAAGAATTAAGAACTAAATATTCATTAAGTCTTTTCTAATTAACAATAAATTAGATTGGAATATTCAAGACATTATGTGCACCTGATGATCAGTCCCCGCACACCGGTATGCCAAAGCATATCCAATAACTAGGGCCCAATAAGGCACACATTGGCCTATATTATATTACATTATGTCGTAATATATGCACACGTTGGACCGACGCCACGGCCTCTTACGCAACCATCCAATCCAAAATATAAGAATTCGATATAATTGGAATTCTTATTCAACAATAAACTTCTGTTCCTATTTATAATAAACAATGTATCTCAGTGTCCAATAAACAACAAGGAATGATCGTTTAAGAAACAATATGAATTCTGTAATTACTAGAATTATATCTCAATTTATATCACAATGAAAAGCTGTATCGAAAACAAGAGTGTAATTCAATTGCCAAAATATGGAGTCAAGGTTAAAAATACTTGCCTGGTATGCACAACTGATTTATAGCTTTTTATCACCTCACTAACACCCTTGGTTACTCGATTATATAAACCAAAACACTACTTTAATTAACTAGACACAACTCAATCGACAATACTATACATCTTTTCAATTACTGTCTACCCGATCGTTTAAATCTAAACATGGCATTTGAAACAGTTAAACAGATACACATGTTTCACTTAGCACTTAAGCACATAATTCATTCAACATGTAGATTAGATCGTCAAAAGAATTGGTTCGGTGCTTTTAAAACAGAAATCGAGACAAAATACAATTTTCTGGTAATTACCGACTCAGAAAGGCTTATAAAATGATCGACCTTTTACTATCGAATAATTTTGGTCTCTATAGTATTTCTAATAGAAGCGGAATAATTTTTCAGTCTAGACATGTTCGTTTCGTTTAAAACGAACAAACGATCTATTTAATACGAATAAAATAAGAATAATTTAGTTAATAATAATATTAATTGATTATTCAACATTCTATAAATTCTTAAAAGTTGAAAATAATTTTAAAAGTACTATTTGGCTTAATTATAAATAAATATATTTTATTTAACTATTTATAGATCAAATTAACCGATTAAATGAATTAATCAATTAATTAAACAAATAATAAATAATTAAATCAAATTTGGATTTTCAAAAATAATATAGAAAATTATTTTTTGGAATTATTTAATTTAGTTAATTATTTAAAATAATTAACCAAATAGAATTTTGAATTATAAATAAATTTTTGTATAAAAGAATTGAATTTTGATTTTCTTTTAAAACAAAATTCCAGAAATACAAATTTGAATTGGAATTGGGCTTTTTTTTTTTTAGATCAACAGCGGGTCAAATAACAGGTTACCAATTGGGTAAACGGATTGTCAAGAACGGATGAACCGTACCGGAAAATCACCAGATTCCGGCGACGGCCAAGTATTCGGCAACGCTCCGACATGTCATAACTAGCTCCGTTCGACCCCGATTTCCAACCGGAATCCATCAAACAGACACCCAGCAACTGCAGTAAACTCTCAACAATCAAAAACGACTAAAGAGTCGTCGTTTCCGGCTCAAAAATGAAGAGCTCGACGAAGAACTCCGGCCAAAAAAAAAGAATTACGCAGACGGTGCCCAAACTAGATGATACATACGGCAAATCGATGCTAGGATAGCAGGAATTCAATGAAATCAAATATAAAAAAACAAACCATTTAGTGGCCGGAAACAGTAAGAAAATGATGGCGGTGACTATCGTTTTCTGGTGAACGATCAAATAAACGCAATCGACAACGAAAAGCATATATACGTGACCGGAATTCGACGATCTATGCACGTATAACATCAAAACATATGAACGATTTCTCAATCTCACTAACCCCTGAAAATCGACAAATAATAACAAAAAAATGAAATTAAAATTTCGATTACCCTCTAGTAATTCCGATTGCAGATTAAGCTAGAGGATGAAATCACGATCAGATTGATTATTAACATTTTGATTTTGGACACCACTAACACCTTTGAATTCTACTTTAATCTTCTCCGACCTTCAAGAACAACGTTAAAGGATTTTTCTAATATTTTCTGATTTCTCTATAATTCTGATAATTATGAAAATTAAACTAATTTCAACTATTTATATTTTTTTAGAAAATAATTCCCCTAAAATCAATTAAGGGTGTTTTCATCTTCTAATTACATAATTAGGCCCAAAAATAACAATTAAAGGAGAATAACTTTAAAATATTATTTTTAAAGAAATATAATATTTATATCAAAATTCCCCAAAAATTATGGATGGTTCAAAAATACAAGAATATTATGTCTTTGAAATATCCTCGATTTTATAAAAATAAAAGTTTAAATTTTGAGGGCCTTGCAGTCCCGATAGGGGCTCGGACGATAACTTTTTTAAGAACGCCATATGTTCTAAAATAATAATAACTTTCGACTACAATTATAAAATGGACCAAAATACGCAAATGCCACGGAATGATGCACACGTAACACGCAGCAATTAAAATGCATTAAATCAAATTATAAATATTTTAAAAATATGAAAATGCATCGGATTAGAATAAGAAACATATATTTTATTCACTAATCACATAATAAAGTCACAAAATTTTCCCGGATATTACAGAGCCGGACTTTTGTATGAGATTTTTTATTTGTATATTAATACTCACCTATATTCCGTGGGATGTACAAATGATTTTTATAATATTTTATCTTAATATGTTATTAAGGGAGACTCGGATCGCAATTTGTATTCAGGGTCATGGTCCTTGTTTCTTGAAAATAGATAATATAAAATCTAACTATAATATGTTATTGACGAGACTCAAGCCTTAAACCTCTGAAAATAGTTTTGAAAATAAATAATATAATTTTTTGACTATAATATACTATTGACGGATTTCGAATCTACCTATGTGAGTAGTTTAGATACTGAAAATAAAATACTTCTATATTACATCAAACGGTTCTCATATATCTGCCTTAAACTCTAACCAATTTTTATTTACTGTACCAAACCCACAACCAATCAAATATACTCTTTTATGCATATAATAGATTTTGAATTACTATAAAAAATATCGTATATTTTTTAATTTTATATAAAAAAATCGGATATTAATCCGAGTTTTTTGGAAAACTCAGGTTTTATCTGGGCCGAACTAGACTTTTTATCAAGGCCGCTTTTATCCGATTTTGAGCTGAGCCGAATTTTCGAGAAAAAAGATTAAGTGTTTAATGCCCGCAGGCCGAGGCGAGGCGTATTGGATTTTTTCCAATTCAGATTTTCAAATTTTTTCTGGATCGAATAGAATCGAATTTCGTGCTTCGAACCTGGAACATCTCTAGTGATCACTACTGGACTAGTAGTGATGAAACAAGTGATGGTGTACCTCAACTATTACATAATTAATAAAATTAGTGAGGGTGTCAAAAGTATACTTAGTTTGACATTAGTACTTAATTGGTCTTAATTACAATCATCAATTTACACTCAAATGACAACATGAAACGTGAGATTCATGTAATGATAAATTTCCCCTTCTATTATTATTCGGACATTATTCTCTTTCAGATGTATAAGTATGTTACCATTTCATGAATTTCACATTTCTTGCCATTAGTATATTTATTTTAAAAGTAAAAAAACTTTAATAAATATTTTTTATAAAAAAACTTCAGTAATATAGAATTCGACAGTCTTGGAATTTGGAGGGTGAAAAATTTGACAGTCTGCAAATGGAGTTATTTTCAAGATTATCAATTTTAAATTAGTAAGTTAATTCTAAAGTCTTATCATTTATGAAGCTTAATTTTGTTTACTTGGTGCAAATTACGCCACGTATCAAGGTTGAGATAAATTCTACACAAAAAGAGGCAGAATTGTAATCTTTTGATGATCATCTCTACCAAATAAACAGAAGCAAATATGAGAGCTCAACAACCAATTTAATAATTCTTTAAAACTTCAACCATATTTTTAAAATATAAATGTTTATTGTAAACTAATCTTAATTGTGTTGGAATGTAGCAACCCATTCTCGAATTATATTAATAAAATGATATATTCCTTGAATGTTTATTTCGTTTAATTTAATTTTATCTCGAATCAAAATTATTATTCGTAAGAAATTGAATTTGTGACTATCGTATTCAGTTCCCCTCTACGATACTCGGGTACCTAACAATTGGTATCAGAACTTGTTGATTGACCTAGAAATCAGATCCGGTAATATAGACAAAAAATAAACGAGTTCTTGAAAAATTTCTAGAAATTTTTAAATTTAAAATTTTCATTTCTCAAAATTTTTGAATCTTAAATAATTTTTATCATCCAAAACTCTTTGAGTACCCTGAAAACTGGCAGTATCAAAGTTATAGAAGAAAACAATGACCATGTGTATTAACGCCTTAAATCAATTGTACATGGGATTGTTACAAAATGGTCCTTATGTTTTGATGAAAGTAATTCCCGAATCAACTATAACTGTTTGCATTAGAGTTCCTCAAATATCTACTTCTAAGGATCCCTCCAGATATACTGAAGAATGATAAGGAACTTATTTGTCTGCATACAAGTCTTCAACTTATTATAATTGAAATTGCTGAGAATGACATGAGTCACTAAATCATGAGTTGTCTCACTGCAAAAGAAATGTGCTAAACCATTGAGCTGCTAATAGGAGGCATTGAGGAAATGAAGGAGAACGTGTTGGATATAATAACATCTCAGTATGAGGCATTCGAGTCTCTTCCGGGAGAAAGTTTAACCTCAGTTTTTGAGAGATGTACTAAGATGCTAAGCGAGCTTAGATAACAGGGAAATACCGTTATTCCAACAATACAACCAAGAGATTGTAAAAGAGGGGATTAAATACAATCTCAAAAACTTTTAAGTATTTTTGATATGTTTAATAAAATGATGAACAGGAAAAAAAAACACTAAAACTGAAATAAATTAAATAATACCACACTTTAAAATTTCAGGTGGGTTTTTTGATCCACTTGAGATATATATTGAAGAATTACTCGATGATATTTTACAAATGAAAACAAATAGTTACAGTTTTCAGAGCTTTGCTTTTACAATATTGACCTAAACAAATATGAACAAATGCACTTGTGTAACCACTGCTACACTTGGTTATATACTCCAAGTTTTACAATTTTTACTAGAATAAAAATAATTCTATTTTCCAAGTCCATTAAAAATGGCTTCTTTATTCTCATTCACATATGAGCCTTCAATATTGCTTCAGAAATATTGAAAAATAAACCAAGTACATGAAGAGTTTTAGTAACAATTCAGATTCGGAGTTGCTCCTCTAGTCTGAGCAAATTTAATCATCTTTATTCTTTCTCCATTTCTTGAGCTTACCCATGCATCTTCTCATTCTTGTTGTCAATTCCCCTGTTGCCATTGTCAACTGATCAAGTTCAAAATAATCAAAAAGTTTGAGAATGTATTCCACCCCCTACTACAATCTCTTGTTGATATAATGAGAATTATAATATACAACTGATAAATGTACATAATAATATTATGTCATTAATCTCATTGTTTGTTAATAAAAAATAATAAATGATAAACACACATGAATGTCAACAATAACATTATCGATCAATCAATTATAAACTAGAAAAAAAATGATCAACCTTTATGCGATCCTAAATTTTTTATAATGATTAAATTTAGTTTATTTAATAATAAATCAACAATTATGGTTTAACCACTTTGGTGATTAATAAACCAACTTTAAAGTTCTTTTAATAAATTAAATGATAAATTAATAATTGGAATTTGATCATTTGACTTACAAATCAACGTTAACATAATACATTTAATTTACTAAACAATAAATTAAGAATTAGAATGAGGTCACCTGGTAAACAATAAATCAATTGTAACATTAATCATTAAATAATAAAATAATAACAAAGTACATACATTTCACAATTATCATTTTAATGTCATTAATCACTTAACATAAAAATTATTAATTTTTGACCCTAACTATAAAGTTATTAAGGACACGATATATTTTAATTTAAAAATACACTAATTGATTTGGATTTTGTGTAAGTAACGTCATTAGGTGTCTAACTCCATCATACTTTTGGAAAAAATAAAAACACCTAAGACAGAGCATATCACATTACATTTCATGATTCATTAGAGCGTTGGGATATATAATATATCAGAGACTATCATGTATATCATGCAAACCAACTGAATGATGTGCATGTGTTTTAATTTATATAAAACTCAAGATCACTTGAACAATGCATAACATAAAAGATATTCATATAAAACTCAAGATCACTTGAAAAATGCATAACAGAAAACATAAAATTCTGGAACCTGACTCGTATACCCCATATTAGTTTGTATATATAAACATGAATGTATAATACTATTGATACATACACACTAACATCATTATAAGGATTATAATCATATCATCAATTTTTTAATTGAAGTATAATTAGGATTATGATTTGTGTACCTTGATCTATCGCGTTAAACATGTCTCTCGAATTTAGTTTTCTTTTTCATCGGAGTATCGATTTCTCCATCGTACAAATTTTATTCTGATGGATATCATAGAATAATGAATTTGTGTGCAGACTAAAACATCCTCACATAGAATAATATCATGTGTCTATTCCATCAAGAGATACCAATTTTTCAATAGTCATTTTCTTTTGAGAAAATTGTATTTTACATCCTTAACTTTGACCGAAATGCAATGTTATATATTTACTTTCTGAAATTGCACTTCGTATCCATTTACTTTAAAACCCTTTCAACTTGCACCTTTTTAACGGTTTTCCGTTAATTATGATCATTAACGTTAGTCAACTTATACCTCTCCACCGTGATTCTTGAAGAAGAAGGATAAAATTTGATGAAGAAGACAACAATTACGGCTAAAATATCATTATTCTTCATCAAATTTCATCATTTTTCTTCAAGAGTCATGGTGGAAATGGTGCAAGTTGACTAAAATTAACCTTCATAATTAATGAAAAATCGCTAAAAGGGTACAAAGTTGAATGAATTTTAAAGTAAAGAGATGCGATGCGCAATTTTGGAAAGTAAGTATATAACATTACATTTCAACCAAAGATAAGGGGTGCAAAATGCAATTCTCTCCGTCCTTTTATTAAATCGTCAACATAATTATAAGTGAAGGGGACATTTTTGCCTATACTCCTAACTTATATTTTATAATAAATAACTAAAAGTAATCACTTTCTCAGTGTTTATCGTTTATAATAAAGGTACATGTAATAATAAAATACATAAAGAAGGAATAACATAAATGTTATTAAAGATAAAAATAGCTAGTAATGTCTAAAACTAAAAAACTAATATTATAATATTATCGTTGAAATTGCTCTAAACTGATAATATTTCATTCTTTTATTTTTTTCTAAAGTACTTTTTAATTCATGCAACAATGATCATTCTAGCAGGGTGATCATTTGTACTCTCATTGTTTATAGAAAATAGTACTCCATCTGTCTCTTTTTTTTTCTTTTCCGGTTTGGTAAATGATACAAGTTTTAAGAAAATTAAGGATTGAGTTACTTGCATTGGGAATTGAAGTACTTGTTTAATCTAAAAGTACCGCCGTACCGATTATTCCGTGTGAGGGGGGATGAATTAGAAAGAACGAAGAAGCAAGGAAATGAAACATTTTGATGTTCTCTCTTCTCAATCTGTACAGATCGACCAAATGGAACAAATGATAGGTCAAGATCATGTTGTTCATTGGGAATTGAAGAGGGTAGAACAACAAACATCAAACAATTCATTTCTATTTCTTGTTATCATGGAATCATAATTTGGATTAAAAGGATTCGAACCTTTGCATGTCGGTACCAAAAGCCGATGCCTTACCACCCTACCTTTATTGAGGGGCTACACAACTGCCAGCTTGCAGTTTACCTGACGCCCGCCCTATGACCCACAACTACAAATGAGCCTTGCGACGAGATGCGTACATTCCCCATACTGCGGTTCCCTCAGGTCTGTTCCCGGATTGGGTTAGGGTAAAATTCGAGTGATTTCTAGGCTGCTTTGTCAACAGAGCTAATAGTTAGAAGCTAGAAAAAGCAATTAAGGCCTTCCCCTCGATACTAATCTAGCCTTTTGAGACTAAGTGTTCGAAAAGGGCACCACTCCATGATCGCACTCTTCTTCTCGGGAACGTAGGCGCTTTAGGTGTATATTGACCATGCACTCTCTCGTCGTATAATATCGTATGTAATGTATGATAGAGGTGGTGCGATGATTGACCACAATACTAATGGTTATCATCACGGTTCTCACAGTAGTGCACTCAATAGCCTAAGAGTGGCTTCAAAGCATACAACCCCGTTTTCTTCTAATTAGAACTATAGGAATGGAAGTCCAATCCACTACTAATCCTTTCAACCAATCCACTTACAAGATAAATTTTGGACTACTAATCAAAACTTAAGATTACATATACACGATGCTAAAATCTCACACTTATACAATAATATTTTATGAAGATATAAATGCAAAAAATAGTATCTCTGCGTCATTGCTTTGCCCTGTTTGTTCAGAATGAATTATGCTTTCCCATTTGATCTCAATGAAATAATAGATGGTGGCTTCCTTAGATCGAGACATAGAAGGGCAAACACATTAACATCAAACACCAACAAATGCTCATCATCACAAAAAGGCCAAAACGCAGCTATGACTCAAGGATGCAAGTACTCATGTGGCTTTTGAACAACCAGACAAAAAATTTAATCGAGGTGCAATTCAAGATGTGGAAAAAATTTATAATGTAACAATAAGAACAATCAATATGGAGCACTAAGAGGCAAAAGACAGCAAACAAACATAAAACATGACAACAAAGGGTCATAACTTTGGGAGAAAAAGAATTCAATTGCAACCTAATGAAATAACTGACATCAACATGGGGGACATATCATGCATAAGAAACTTGGCAGTACAGCTGAAAGTGGGTGCAAATACAACAAACAGAATGGTAAAGAGGGGACTCATTATACCTCAGAAAAATCCTTTACATCCTACTTTGAAAGATGCAAACCTAAAGCAAAGGGTTGAATGAGTTTTAAACTTGTTAATAGGAGACACACCAACAATAAAGAGGTAATATTACCCTATGTACAACTTTGTTCATATTGATGAGAAGTGGTTTTATTTAAGCAAAAAATCAGAAAGGGTTTACTTAGAAAGAAATGAAAAGGGCAAGTATAGAGCTGCCAAGTTAAGCAAATTCATACCCAAAGTTATGTTTATAGATGTTGTATCATGACCAATATTTAATGCAGAAAATGAGTGCAACTTTGATGAAAAATTAGGTATCTTCCCATTAACTTACCAAGAACCAGCTAAGAGGGCTTCCAAAAATAGAATAAAGGGGATAGTAATCACCAAGGTTGTTGAATCAGTTGGGAAAAAGAAATCAAGAATCATGTTAATCAATGAGATCATACCAGCAATCATGTAGAAATGGCCTATAAGTGAAGGTCTAAAAACTATATACATACAGCAAGACAATGCAAGGACCCATATATCTCAAGATGGCTTGGACCTATAGATCTCAAGATGGCTTAGAGTGGCAACAAGTTCATCAACAAGGGGATGTCACATTTATTCTTATGCAACAACCACCAAACAGACTAGATTTATATATTTTGGACTTAGATTTTTTTTTTTGAAGCATTCATTCTTTGATGCTCAAAAAATACCAAAAGATGTTGATGATATGATGAAGGCAGTACATGAGGCATATTTTGAACAAGAAGCAACAATACTGGGAAATGTATGGTTATCCTATCAATATATCATGAATGAAGTGCTAAAAGTGAAAGGTTCTAATGATTATATTGTGCCCCATGTTAATAAGAAAAAATTAGCAACTCATGATAAACTACCAGTTCAAGTTACTGCACCAATGTGGGTTGTCCATGAGGCATGAAATTACTTACATGGAACAAACATAGAGTCAATTTCTATAGGTTAAGTGCAATGGAACCAGGGGGTCATGCATATACTTTTGCGTTCTGATGACATGTATTAAAAGTAGGCTGGACTATGAGCAGTACATGTAATTCAAAAAACTCCAATGTATACATAAGTACTTGATCTCAGATTGTCCCCAACCATCATCGACAACATCCACAACCACTAAGCACACACAAGCCTCTAATTAACAACAAGTATGTTAGGTCCCAAAGTATCATAGAAGGGGGAGTTGAATACGATACTCACTAAATTAAAAAATTCTTTTGAATCTTTTGCGGATAAATAATTTAGTGCTCGGTTAGTGGTTCCGTGTTCTTGAGGTAAATAGTGTTTAGGACATAAAAATAAAGAATACAAGATTTCTCGGAAATATATTCAATATATAAGTCCGTGAAAGGTTGCTACACCCGGTAAATAAATTTACCGGCTACCAAGAACAATGTGTTCTTGCTTCTACAAAGATCAACAAATTAAATCTTATACAAAATCTACAATTATTTGTCTATGGATTTAATTATCGGATAACGTTTATAATAGCCCATAAGAATATACAAGATTTGAACCGGGAATTATAACGTTTCTCCGGTGAGAAGTTTAACGGATATTAAATGTATGTATGTCTCCTCTGTATCTCTTTGTATATATTTCTTCAGCTCCGTTGGAGAAGATGAAGAACAGAACCAACTTTTTGTTTCTGCTGCTTTGTGTAGACTTAATACACAAATTAATTTACGTGGCTGATTGTGAGCCTTATAAATTAATTTATATTTCCAATAAAATTGCTGCTTGTTACGCCAAGAGGGTAAACAAATTACTTAGCCAAATCTTCAAGCTTCTTGGTGGCACCAAGAGTAAACAATGACTTAGTCATTTTTTATTCATCAAAGTTGTGCCAAGAGGGTAAATGGCCTAGTCAATTTGTTGAAGTTATGCCAAGAGTGAAAAATGACTTAGTAAATTTGTTGAGGTTGTGCCAAGAGGGAAAAATGACTTAGTCATTTTTCTGATTCATCTTGGTTGCGCCTAGAGGGGAAAATGACTTAGTCATTTTTCTGATTCAACCAAGTTGCACCTAGAGGGGAAAATGACTTAGTCATTTTTCTGACTCAGCCAAGTTATGCCTAGAGGGGAAAATGGCTTAGTCATTTTTCTGATTCTTCTTGGTTGCGCCTAGAGGGTACCTTGTTGGGGCAACTTAGTACTTCGAAAAATTTCACTTCAAATTTGGTTGCTCCAAGAGTGTACCTTGTTGGGGCAACTCAGTACTTAGAAAATTTTCACTTCATATTTGGTTGCTCCAAGAGTGCACCTAGTACCTGTAAACATCTGAGCTGTTTAGCTGTATACCCCGCATACCTTTTCTAGTACTTTAACAAATAAACGTTCATTCCAAGTACGTTCTTCAACTTAACAATTATTCTATAAATAATACCCAGATTCCTTTCACGAACCGTTGATGCCTAGTGCAACTGGTCTGGTTCAG
>PHNY01160172.1:347-15579 GCA_003724115.2 Anethum foeniculum | reverse complement strand
AACAAAACTCACACAAATGGTGAGACAACAAAAATCAAAACCAAACACGAACTAAACGTGACAAACTAGCAACCTTAGAATTGCAAATGCTTAAATGAAATACAAACCGAGACAATCCTCATATCTGGGGAACAAACCCACAAAACAACATAACTCGGATCATTTTCGAGAACAAAATCACCGGGAAGAACGAGAAATCCGAAGCTCCGTGAAATTGAGATCTAAGAACAGGAAGGTCAAATCGGAAAAGACTTTGAATCCTTAGATCCGGAAAAATAAATTAATGCCAAAAACTTAAGAAAAAACACACCAATCTTACCTGACAAGGAAGATTTTTGGAGAAATCAAAATTTTAAAAAATATTTATTGAAAGAATGAAGATAACACACAGAAAATGAAAGATTTTAGGGCTTTTCACCCGTAGAGATCTGGTGGAAGCCCCGATCACTGCTAAGCAAAAGAAAAGAAGAGAAGCGGCTAGAGAGATTTTTGGAGTTAGGGTTTTAGATGCTAAACCTCGAATTAGGTTATTGTTTCTTATTTTAGTTAATCTCAATAATTAATTAATAATAACTGTTTGTAAAGTTAGATTTAACTTGTATTGTGTGTAATATATTAATTCATCATTCTAATTGTTATATAAGTTTTAAATTTTGTACTCCCTCCAGTTGAGTGATATACATTTGGTTTGGGCACGAAGGTTAAGAAAAATGATAATTTAATGAGAAAAAGTAAAAAAGGTGGGTAAAATGATGGGACCAATTAATATTATATATATATAAAGGGGTGTAGTGGAGGAAAATAGTGGATGTAGTTGGATTTTTATATTATAAATCTTTAATACTTTTGGTAACGTTTGAAATGTATAGAAATGAATGAGACATCCAAAAAAGAAAAGTGTATAGAATTGAAAGGGACGGGAGTATAAGCAAGTGAATAATTAATTTTATGTACTATATGTTCTTAGTTTTTATTTTATAAACTTAAATTATAGATTCTTAGTTAAACTACAGTTTAATGTAAAGATTATTCATAGATCAGATTATGATTAGAATATTGGGAAATGTATGCAACAAAAGATAAAGAATGTACAAGAAAAAGAGGCTTGTAACCTACAGTCGGCAGAATACAGGATACGTTACGTTACGTGTCCTGCTAACTAAGTAACTCTTCATCTACATGCAGATATAGTCCAGGTACAGGTGTTCTCTCTTCTCAGTATGCACGTGTATACAGAGTCAAACGCTGACATGTATACTCGAAAACATTAAAGATTTCTAATATATATTTTTTAATTCGGGTAAGTAAAACAATACCTATTCATGTTTGTTTCTTAAAAAATATTGTAAAACACATCCTGTCATTTTAAAGTTTGTGAGAATGCTAATATATTATTAAAAAGAAAAAATTGGCAAAAGGATAATAAAGCAAGCACGATTTACACATTAAACATAAACAGAAAACATTATTCTGAGTCATTCGTATAGATTTTTCAAAGTGGATCAGATAATAGTAAAATTATAAAAAATTACAATCTATAATTTATTAATGTACAATTTAGATAATCTGTGATTTTGATTATTATCATAACTTACACTTTGTAAAAGCACACACAATACCCATGAACAACATAATGTGTAGGATGTTGTTCATTAATTTTTATCAAGAGAAGAAGTTTGTGGAGAAGCTAGAGTGGAGTACTCTGTTAATCAAAATGAGACTGCAGATGAGTGAAGACTGGTCTGATGTAACAAAATATTCACATGTACTTGTCAGTTATTTACGAGTTCTTTTAAGGGAAAAGACATGCATGTAAGGTGCCTAATACATATAATTACCTGCAAAGACTTGTCCCCTCCAAAAAAAAAAAAAAAAACTGCAGACACACAAATTAAGAGTTATAGTATTAATATTAGAGTTATAATTGTATAAACCATCTATTCATAATATAAACAATAAATAATTAAAATAATTTAGAATCATACGGCCAAACTTTATAAGCTACTAATTAGAAAGGAAAAGACAAGACTGGATTCACACCGCTAAAAATCAAAATTTTAAGATTAAAAAATAAATATATAGTCAACTTATTAATCTCACGTACGATGAAAATAAATATTTTATCAAACAGTACAAAATTTTCTTTTTCTATATTTTATATAACTACAATACAAACAACAAAATACGATAATAAAGACAAAAAATCACAATATCCGCGAAATGACTTTTCATTTTAAATTTGCTTTACCGCACGAGAACGACGAATAATACTACGTAACTGGATCATGTAATATATAATTAATATCATGAAAATATATAATTTTCTTTTACTTGCCCCTGTTACATTTATTTATGTTGACATTTTAGTTTATACCTTTATTTTTACTATCAAATTAAATTTTTTGTAGTTTGGCTCTTGTATTTTGTGAATTTAAGTATATAAGTCGAACTTTTAATGTAAATGTAAATGATACCAAAAATTTTATCACTTTAACCCATGTCACCTTGTTTTAAAAGAGAAGATTTATGGGTAAGAATGATTGGCCGGAAGATAGAGGATGTTTGGCCGGAAGATAGAGGATGTTCAAACAATTTTTGCTTTCTAAACCACATTACTTATCAAATGGATTTTCACTAATTTTAGTTTTGAAAAATGTATAAAGAAAAAACCGAGAAGTGTCCATACATCTCATTTTGTTTTTCTCAAAATTTTCAAATTTAGAGATGCATTGCAGGATCACTTCGTGTCATACAATACTCATACGTCTACCAATCCGGCTGATTTCCGCAACAAAAATACATGGACGTGTCATAAATACTCATACGTCTACCAATCTACCTGATTTCCGCAACAAATGACATGGACTATATGGTGTCTTAAATACCCCTAGAGCTACCGATCCGGCTAATTTCCTCAACAAATGACATCTATATCCACCGGGTTAAAAATGACTACCAATAATTTGAAGATGTTCTATAGCTTGTAAGAACTTCAAGTCCATAGCAATCTGAGCCAAGTCCAGAAATCAATATCAAATGTAGTTCTTTTGGGCAGAGTAAAGTGAGTTTAACTAAATCAATGATAGTTGTTCAAGCAATTCCTCTTCATTAAGTGTGAGGTTTTCAAAGGTGATGATTACTCTAGTCTCGTGTACTCGATCAGCTTGTGAGGGGACCGATAAATTTCTACCAGTGTCCAGTACAAGACCTCTTCAACCTCGAGCTCACCCTCAGCTCTTGCTGCATAGATTTTTTCACAAATAGCTAGCAATCTGCATCAACATAAGTATGATAAACTCGACTGTGCTCTGTGGTATCGGGTTCCTACCCCATCTCTACAATTAAAAATACATTGTATTCTTTATAATTGTCATTTCGAACCTAGTCTCTAACTGGTAGTTTAAGACTATATTGACATATTAAGATACTATAAATTAATATTAGCAAGTACAGATTATATGGTCATATATTTATCACATAACCCATTTCTCGTCACATTTTTAGAATATCATTAAATCCTAAAAATGAGAATCTATGGCCACAAGGAATTAAGCATGCAAGTACAACCTAAACTGCAGATGTTAGTTTGGATGTGTTTGGCTCTATGTTCTAATATATGACGTCTGAAAATCAAACTTCAAAATATAAAAAATTAATCTACTTAAAAAGGTCTTTATCCCAGCCGCTAACTGCTGCAACTGTGCCAGGTGTTTATGGAAATATCCTTGTATTCAAATATAACCTATTTCCCTGCCTTTATATTTTCCAGAATATTGAACTGGTACCATACACATACACATTTCATGCATCAATGACCAATGATGTAAAGTTTGTGTACCTGTCACATGAAGGAAGATTTTCATAAGGAATTCTCATTCTGAGATCTGAACACTGCAGTCTAATGAAGCGACCAACTGCTAGGACAAATGTAATGTAAAGACTCCAGATGCTGAATTTGCTGAGCGTTTCTCCGATAATGCCCTCTACAAAGTGTTTAAAATAAATAAATAATGGAAATATGAAAAGGGTAAAACTTATATTAGTCATTTACATATACTTTTAGATTTTTAAATTAAACCCTAAACCTCCTACAAAATCAAGATACAGACTTACGTGGTGTCTCCTCTGAGACAATAATGGCCATTGGTCCAGCCAACTCTCCACAGCCAGTTATATCTGAAGCATCTACATCGTGGAAAGACCACCACTTCGGATTTCCATGATTCATGGAAAGATCACCACTAAACATATTTACCTGCACGTGCTTTCTGTTAGTGGTTTAACCAAAACTAAAGTGCATTATATAATCACATCAATGGTATTAAAGTTCCAATAGTAATGTAATCTTTGAACAATATCTATCACTTACTTCTTGTTCAAGAAGCCGAACATCACCAGATCCGGTGACTCGGAAATATTTTGGGTATACATTCCTTATCCTTAAATTACTAACACTACCATTTAGTACTCCTATTACTTCCACTGCTCTTGGTAAATCATGTTCATGAATATGCAAATCGTACTTCACAACTTCCTTTCCTTTTGGCCTATTCCTTGTAAATTGCCAAGAAAATACAAATTTCATACTCCTCTGAAGAGATTGAGAGAATTTATTTTGAACAACAGTAGGAACAAGCCATGAGGTGCTTGCATCAGCTTGGCAACATATTAATTGGATATCTTGCTTGTTGTATTCAGACAGATAACCATGAGGATCTAGATTAACATGTGCATCAACATTATCCCAGGAAATCTTTTTACAAAGCGTGGTTTGGAATATATTCAACCTTCCACCTAGTGCGTGTAAATCTATCTGAACGCTTGCATCTTTTATGGGATTTGCAATGTTTGATGGATTGCCACTGCTGTACATCTGCCAAACAATATGGAGAGGATTGAAAGAGTTAAAAGATATAGAAGGAATTACATCTACCAATACTACCATAAAACCTGTAACTATAGAACAGCACATACGTCTATTTCTTTTTTTTTTTTAGTGCTAATTAACATACGCCTATTAAGAAATAACAAAAACACCTAATTTTCAGATTATAATTCCATGCAGTAGGAGACCCGCATCATAATATCACTAAAGTTCATAAGTATCTGATGTAATTCTACACTGAAAACTTGCATAGTAGTATTAGTTTCTTCAAAATCTTAAAAAGAAAAAAAATGATCCTTTTTATCTTGTATTTTAATATGTTTCAGAACACAAAGGCGACTAGTATGTTCAGAGTTGTAACGACATTATATAAAACCATATTAATAGCTTTTTCAGACTATTTAGATCCAAAAGTACTCGTACCAGCATAGGTGCCCATATAACAAATAGTAAAACCAGGAATACACATATCCCATTGCAGAATTTAGTCATTTTTGGTTGCTTTTGTCCTTGACGATGTTTAGCCCTGTTCAAGTCCATGTCGCATTTGACAAGAAAGAGACTAGAATATATATCCTCCAACTACAAAAAATACAAAGAGGAAAAGTAAATATTAGACTCATGAAAACACTGCAATGATAAGATTTTGAGATGGCAGTGAAATATATAGCACAAACCTATACGATGACAGTCTGCTGTCAGTCAGTCTTGCAGTATTCATAAATTATATAATATAAGAATACTATGAACAGAAAAAGAATTTTACTATATTGATTTGATGACTTGTAATATAGAATGTAAATCCAGCTGAAGAATAGAATTAAAATTAAATGCATATGATCATGAGTATTTTTAAATTCTTCATGGTTTTCCTCGATCATAAATTGAATCTATAAAACCTTGGAATTTGAAAGTTGCAATAGATGTATACATATCTTTGTATAGGTAATGCGTAATCTTAATCACCACCAGTAATGACAACAATCACAATGTCACTGCAAACGAAGAAATACTACTACAAGAGGTACAAAAAGGAGGCGCCAGCCACTATCTACCAAAAGGACTAAATTAAAGACGTGCCTAAGCACATAGAAATAAACAAATCAACTTCCAAATGAAGGCAGATGAATTTTTGCTTAAATGTCAATTATGTAGAAATTAAAGCGACTCACCTTTAACCAGTCATACATGGTCAAAGATGTACTTGCGCAAGACCAGTCTAGTACACATCTCAATTCATATAGGAACGGTAAAGCACGGTACATTCGAAAACCCAGAAAATTAAGTTGCGAGATACTAGCTGTCAAAAACTGTCGATACAAAGTACTTTCACGAGGAATTCCATAACGAATTTGTGCAGCCTGTAGTGCAAGAGATATTGCCTTCGTGAGAAAAATAGCACGGAGTGCTAATCGTCCTGCACGCTGGTGTGAAGGCGCCATGTTCCAAGCATATTTTATTGCAGAATACGTAAAAAGGACCAGGGTAAATAGATAGAAGATGACTTTTCCCGTGGCAAAAGAACAGAGATAAATTATACGATCAAGTACAATTAGGGAAAATAGTATCTGTGTCATAATAAAAATAAAAAAAAAATTAAATTAAATTCAGAAATCAGCTTGATAGATATTGCTCTAACAATTTACAAGTTTGCACTCTATAGCTAAGCTACACTAACTCTTCGCATAGACCCGAAATATCAGTGAGCATACTACACTCTCCGATAAGTTTTTGGGTGGTACTGTGGAAGACACTTTTCCATTGTAAAACCTTTACGAGGAGTCGAGGACCATCCGTGTTGGACTATTTCAAATTAACATGCCTGACTGGACATTTATGTTAAAATATAATATAAGATTCAGTTTGGGTCTTCCTCTAACACCTTAATGTTTTAGATGAGCTGGTTAGTTAACATGGTATCAGAGTTTATTTTGGCAGAGACTCCCTGTCACCAATGTATGGCACTGATTACTATACTAAGTGACCAGTCCATAAGGTGTTAGAGGAAGGCCGAAAGTGTATCTTATATTATATTCTAACAATTTAATCTGAGTGCATGTAATTTACTTTTGCCAATAACTGACTGGTTTTCTGTTAAACTATTCTAGCAGACCACCATGACACTCAATTACCTAAATCTAAAAGGACAAAAGTCAAAGCGCAAAGAGGCTGCCATCTCTACTTTGTTTGTTACATAGGTCATTGAGTGGAATCTTATAAACATTGCAAAAATCTATTTGTTTTTCTTAAGCCTGCAAAAGAAAAGTCATACATGCTTGACAGTTTTATAGGAACAACATGCATACATAATATTGTATTTAACATTCTATAAATCATCAGAACTGGACAGTTTATACATCAGCCATCGGGATCAATAGTGAAATATTCAGAATGTCAGATAGCATTAACACATGATGTCACATGACTGGCATATCAGCATATCAACACACTGTTCATACTCTATTAGAAATACATTTTCAATTGATAGATTGTGCATTGCTCTTGACGGGATACAACTTAACAGGGAATAATATATTCAATCAAAATGTATGCAAGGTAGAGAATTGTACCAGCAAGATTAAGACAAATTCTTTGGGAAACTGATCTTCTAATTGATAGACTTCAAAAAACTCGCTTTTATTTTTGATGACTGATTCATAGAATATAGCAACCAAGAAAAAAACAGTCAACTCTGCGCAAAAAACATAGGCATAAAGATCAATCTCTCGCTTCCCTCCACCAATAACAGATAAGACTGGATACGGAAATCCTGCATCTTTTAAAATTCCAGCACATTGAGCATCTAAAATCTCATTTGCTACATCAGCTGCTGGAGTTAATGATTTGGACCATTCCTCCGCCACAGATTCTGATGGGGATGCACACAAAACTTCAAAAACGGCCAATGCGTTGTTAAGGTTTTCCTGACTTCTTTCGATGCTTTGTATCCGAACTCTACTAGCTAAACGCGAACTATCCTGATTTCTTTCTTTGCATCTTAAATCATAAGAGGCTTCGAGTAATGTGTTTATACCTGATTCAATTCTCTCTGGCTGTATACCATCATCTGGCCACAAGTTAACCTCCATTGAGAGCTCAACAAAGTAGGGTGGAGCTTCAGCTCCTTGAGTTACTGATTTCCAATACCTGAACATGCTCTTAACTACAAATTGCATCTTACCCTGTACTGGTGTATAAAGTCTCTCCCACCAAGAAATATGTTCGGAGGACTCTTCCCACGGTGAAACTCTTTTCTTCTGAGAACTGAATTCTGTAACTGAAGCCCATCCACCATCTCTTGCAGATATTGAAGACTGAAGGAGTGTAAATATGTAAAGTAGAAAAAGTGGCCAGATACTGATAACAAATGATGACTGGATTTCGTGATCAGGAAATCCAAGTTCCTTGAGGAAGCTAAAATGAATGCGAAAACCACAATGCTGGATAATGATTTGATAAAGATACTGAAGTAAAATACATACTTCACTGTAAATTAACATCATTACCCAGAACATGTAGCCAGGTCCAGTATTCACACACAGGGCAAACAAATAGAGAGCGGCAAGGTACACTGTAGAAAGCAAACTGAAGTTCCACAGGAACATCAACACAAACAAACAGTAGCAGACAATGTCATTATTTGATCGAATTTGAGCCAACATATAGTAGAATATGACTGATATTCGTGGTTTCGGAACATGCGTTATATTTTGGGTTATATTTTTTTCACTGGCAGATTGAACAGAAAATGCTTGCTCAGATGGTTCACGTCCTATATATTGATTTTCTAATTCATAATAGATATCATTCTCCGATGAGTAATCAAGTATATCTGGTTCCACGTACTTTATATTTAAATAGTTCACGAGATTGGAAACTGCTTTATTGCCTAGAGATTTTACATGAGAAACACCATTGCCAAAAAGATTTGCAGCTGAGGCCAATCGGTTTTTCTTTCCTTGAAAATGTCCCTCATTTGTTTTTTCTAGATACCATAATTCTAAACTAGAGGATCTGTCCTTGAGTTCATTGCCTTCCTGAGGAGAACCTAATGATTGTTCCGGAGAATCTTCTTCAGAAGGACTTCTTTTCACACTTGCTAAAGATTTATCTGGAAAAGAGTCTTCATCACACATCTTACAATCATTTTCCTCCTTGTTAGAGATCTTAGTTTTCTTATACAAGTCAAGTAAACTCTTCTTCCTAGTATCCTCGCTTTTAGATGGGGTATCACCACTGTTCATATGCATGTACATGTTGTGAAGCTGCATTTGAAGGCTAAACATCTCTGATTTCATCTTCTCCACTTTTGAATTACGAAGACGCTTCTGTTCTTCAGATTTCCGTATGTGATGCAGCTGTGCAATCTTCCAAGAGGCTCTTTTCTCCTGTTCACGCACAAAGCCATCAAGCTGCTCAGCTTGAAGATAGTTTGCCACATAATCAAACTCTTGGGATGCAAACATGTATGACTGCAAAGACACCAACATAAATATGATAATTTCCACAAAAGCAGATCTTGATGTGATTCGAAACCCATAATCGTACTTATAGAACCCAATCACTTCATATATCTGATTATTTGTTTCACATTTCTCCTCATTGGAATCTCCTACGAATGGAGATTGATAGGCGAGTGAAATTACAATCACAGCAAAATTATACATCCGTAAGAACTTGAAGATCTTATTCTTCTTTTTCAATATTTCGAGCCTCATCCGAAAGAATGTTAATGCAAAGGCAAGGTAGCCAAGGTGAAGAATGTCATACTCGAGAGTTCCCGTGATCATAATTAAAGCAAGAACAAGATCCAGCAAGTGACAATAACCATAAAGTCTCAGATAATCAAACAGAGTCCACATGCTTTTTGTATCAAACGAAAGATCACCTAACAGAGATGTTTGTTTCATTTGCTGATACATGTGCAACACTGATGGACCAGACAAGTGATCAGCACGGAACTTGAAACATGCTAGCATAAAAACCATAAAATAGCTGATAAGCATACGTGGGTCATCGACTATAGTTCCTGCATGTACGCAACAAAATCAGAATGTAAAATTTGTTATCATATCAGATAAAAGGGCTATACAAATTTTTTAGGGAAATGAAAAGGGCAATCATCCAATGTTTTTTAGGTACACTCACATTAATTCTTTAGCTGAGAAAACATGGACGTGTACATTTAATTATCGAAATTTATGGAGTTCCCTACAGGGAAGAAACTTCGTAATTTACTTTTAAGAGTACGCTAAGACAGCATATGCAACACTAATTCCCCTAAGCATGCTAATAGATATAGAATTGAAATTGAAAAACATGTATACAGCTGAAGAAAAAGCTACCTAACCAACACTTTCTGCAGTAATCGAAGAGTAGATCAGAGTTTTTCCAGCAGTCATGGCATGCCATATTTGCCTCACTAGGGGGCTGCTGTTTCCATGATGTTATATTTAGCCAGATGGACAAGTATTCAAGGGTAAGAACCAATGAGAAAGACAGAACGAAAATAGGCCACAATTTCCGGATGACAAGTCTAGGTAAAAGCACACAGACAGCAAGAGAACCAATATATAGCAATGATATGACATTCAAAACGGCAAAACTAGCAAGAACTAATGCAATCATGTTAATTTCTAGGCCAAAAATACTGAAAATATTCTCCAGCATATATTTCATATATAGCTTTAGTGTGTCTTTCTGCATTTCTTGCCTCTCCTTTCGCATTAGAACAATCCATCTTCTATTCCATTTATGATTTTCTTTAGAGTTATCACGACTATAATTATAGGAATAAGTTCTGGTGTAACACCGATCCATGTTTTCAGTTTGAAGATTTACAGGCTCTGGAACTTGAACGATATCATCACTTATATTATGCAAGGAATTTCTTGTTGCTTCTTGTTCCTTTTCCAAGAGTGGACTAACATCCACAGAAACATTACAAGTACTTGGACCAAAAGGAACTCCATCCGGTCTTCTATTTGTTGTTCGAGATAAAGAAAGCTGTTCTTCACAATTTCCTTTATGTAGATGGTTACGAGACAAAACTTCCAACCAATGAAAAACATTATACTGAAGTACACATGCCATGATAACCAGAACTTCTCCTCTCATCCCAGATTCCAAGCCAAAAAAACCAGGCTTAAACATCTGCAAGCCCAAAATAAAAGACAGATAAGAGTTCCTTTGACCAGGAAACATCTCAGCATCTTCACCCCACATCTGGAACAGATAAAGAACCATCAAAACAAACCCGGAATAAACTAAAAAGAATTTTGATGCTACTCGAGAAGATTTTGGAAGAGCTGAGGAAATGACCATCCCAAGAAGATACACAAAACCAAATGCACTTATAGGGGACAACGACGCATAAAACAATGCGAGAAGTAGTATTTTCTCACTATGCCATATTAGAAGGCGTTTGAAAATTGATACGGTGCCAAAATGTGGTGCTGTAAAATCATCCATGGTGTAAGAATTGTCAAGGCTCCTCTCAAAACTGTATAATTGCATGACAATTAAAATAGCCAGAGGCTCCCAGACATTTCTCAACAGTGAAGCATCGGGATCATAACCGAAGGCTTGATACAGATTTATCTTCCCGGAAAACCATGTCTTGAAGCTGGGGAAAACACTGAGGCAATAAATTAGAGCAAATACTGCAACTGCATACAATTTTAATGGAAACCATAGGTGCCTTATTGTCTTTCCAACAAGTTGTCTTCCGTTCATCCATAGTAAAAGAAAGAATAGGTAACCAAATGATGCATAATTAGGTACCACAAGGTAAATCGTAAGCAGCACAGTCAGACAAACAATGTAGGTTCCACATGATCGATACGCAGAGTGAATCTTCTGTCCAATCGCGTTTATATACAATGCTATCTCACTATCTGAAAATGGTGAATACATTTCTAGTTACTAAAACTGATTATCTGTACAAGATACCAGTCAAAAGGCAGGAAAAAAGAAGAAGTTATCATAGTTAACATAGTATGTCAATTCCACCAACACTAGACCAATTTAATATTTATAGACCTGATGTGAACACAAGATCAAACACTAGAAAACATCAATAGTATTTTAGTTTTAAAAACATGTTAATTTGGTGCATGTCATTTTGGTGTTATTTCTGTTCTTGATAATAAAGTTATGATAATTTCTACTAAGAATATACACAATTCATATAAACATAATGTTCCTGGCTACTGCTGATGAAGTTGACAAGTACCATCAACTATGGCATATTGATATAGACTGATTACTAGTTGTTCAGTAAGAACTTGAGATTCATGAGAAACTAAAATGCTTTGCTGTTTCCTTAGTCAAATTTAGGCATCATGCAATCGTACCATGAGAAGAATTATGGCATCCACACTCTTGAAATGTTGAAAAATAGACAGATGAAAGAAATGATCTCTTTAAACCAGCTTTCAGTATATTCCACCATATTGGAGGGAAAGGACTATCTTGCACAACTGCTGAATATGATAAGAACATGTCAAACCCATTATTACAAATGGCACAAAAGCACGCCAGGGCCGCAATTTTCAAAAATTCCACCAAGCTAGTATGCTGCAGAAGACCTACAACATTATCAAAAAAATTACAAATATAGAAGTAAAAACTCACGAGAGTTGTTAAGAATTTAAAAAGGATCACTGTAAGTGATTAAAAATCATTTTGGGAGAGTATATTATAAATAACTATGTGTGCGTGAAAGGAATTCACATATCAAATGATTACCTAACTGTGATAAAATTTCAACAGCCACCCTACTTCTCTGTTCAACAACTTTGGAGATCAGATTCATGTCAAGGATGTACAGTAAAGCAAAGTGAACTTCACAGAAAATGATTAAGGATTGACGAATCTTTCTACCGATAGTGTGGCTCAACAAATAAATCATAAAATATATCACTGAAACATAAAGGAGAAAATGGACCCATTAGAAGAAACAAGCTTGCTGTTTCGGTTCTTTTCTTGACTAGATTAACAGTGCGCTGCTTTTTTTAAGAAACCTTAAATCAACAAAGGTTAGAAATATTACACTTTGGTGGAAATTGATGAAGTACAACTTAAAATCTGATCAAAAGTAGAATGAATACATACTTCCTAATTTTCATTTAACTTACTATATAAAGCATGGAACAAACCATTCCTGGATGCTATTGAAAAAATCAGCACAAGCACTATAGCACGAGAGCCCTTGCGCAACACCCATGCTATAATAGCCACAATCAATACTGCTGTCTCTTCTTTCTCTGAATAAGGAGAATAATAAATTAGTATGTAATGGTTAGTTGAATGTATATAGTGGTGTTGTAGCAGATTTAGAACAATAAATTTGAAAAGACAATGTTTCTGACCTCCAATAGAACAGTATCCATTCTCTGACTGCTCATCCTTATCAGACAAGTACAGGTAAACAGAGCTGCTAACAAGAATAGTCATGCCTACGAGAATCCCAAGACAAAATTGTGCAAGAAGAAAAGACCCTGGAACAGGGTAACGCCATAATCCTATAGTTTCCCATACTTCCATGTCCTGTAGTAAAGGTATTCAATTTTATAACAGGACCCTTGACTGTTCATTTAACCAGTCAATAAGACCGAATCTATCCAACGATAAGTAATAAAAAAGGTACCTCAAGTATTTTTTGACCCAGAATTGTGAATGCCAGATTGAAGATGTACGTACTAATAGCCCACAACAGAACAAAGACTAGAAGAAAGACATTAAGCCGGTGCAAGGAAAGTAAAGATGGGCAGGTATACAAAAAGTAGCCAAGATAAGCAAGTAATCCAAATGAACATATGCTGGCATACTGGATGCTCCAGAATGAAAGAGCAAATAAGGAGATCTATCACATTTAAAACAAGACTGTAAGAAATGTAGTTATAAAATAAAATAAAAAATGGATAATTATACTCCATGAACAGATGAGACAAACTTTACAAGCCATAATTTAC
This sequence comes from Anethum foeniculum, assembly GCA_003724115.2. Classification (NCBI taxonomy): domain Eukaryota; kingdom Viridiplantae; phylum Streptophyta; class Magnoliopsida; order Apiales; family Apiaceae; genus Anethum; species Anethum foeniculum. Next base: position 1,719 of record PHNY01160172.1, on the reverse strand, counting down.
CTACATATTAATCTATGTTTAGTATGCATTAAGACAGAAATGAGAGCTACACACTATGTAAACAATTCACACTCTCAAAAGGAATAGAAGGAAACGAGAACGAGGATTAAGTGCAACAGACATGATGTTGAGTGTCTAGTAGTGGAAAATGGCTGCCAGTATCTATATATTTCAGAATATAAGACAAAAAGAAATCTCTGGTTGAGAACATTTATCAAAATGCCAATACTGCATGATGCATATTTAAGATACTTATTAAATTTATGGGACAGAGAACTAAAATAGTCATTTAGGGGACTAAGCACAGTTCAAGCTATTCAAGAAAGCAGTACGAAAAAAAATTTACGCCTACCAGAGTACTATCTAGTCACTTAAAAGATTTGACTGCTTAAAACCTATATCTAGAGTACAGCAAAAGAGGCACTTCCTTCCAAGAAATATTAGTATAAACGCTAAGAAAATCTTAGGCTAATTATCCGAAATCTAGTCCACAGGATATCTGCATAAATTAGTTATGTTCTGTTTCCAGAAGCAAATCAGAGAAAAGAATACACTTAAGCATGTACTTTTGAAACACAGTACAATATGTACTGTTTAAGCACCCACCGGATATCCATAAGTAAAGCAGTTGATAGTAAATGTCCGGAACACTGCTTCTCGTAGTAAAACATTGGTGTGCCTTGCACCGGATCTGAAAATAGGACAAAATAATAATTAAACATGTATGGATATTAGTAGCTGACTAGATCAAGCAGCCGAAGTTTAATATTTTAATTTATTCTAAGATAAATGTGTATACTATAAAAAATCCTCTATATTCCTTATCATCCCCGCCTCAAAATCTTGCTGACAACCTCTTTACTTTAAATATCCTTCCCCAACCCCTCTCAGGTACAGAAATGCTCCCCATCCACCAGAAACATTAGGTCATACCATACTGCTTAAGGTTTGTTCAATATTTGTAATGCGTTCATTTGAGAAAAAAATTGCATCAAACTTGCAGATTATTTAGAAGGTATACCCTGTAGTCGATACCAAAGAAAGTCAGATGTGGTAAAATTATTATAAGTATTTTATCTAGAACAACTATTTACATTTTGTATCTCTATAAACTCATGATCGGCCTGGTCGACCAGTCATGATACTAAAGGATGGGACCTTTTCTTAAAAAAACCGAGGACTTTGAATACATGAAAAAAGTTGAAGATGGCACAACATAATATCCTGTTACGTTGCTATTAATAGAATCCTCCGCCTCCCTTCTCATATAATATCTTTCCCTCTAGCCCTCCTCATTAAGTCTTACATTTTATAACTAGTAAAAGCCAGAAACAAACACAAAAATGTCAAGAATAGATGCAGATCACATTAG
>PHNY01160158.1:5934-23074 GCA_003724115.2 Anethum foeniculum | reverse complement strand
CCTCTCTCTCTCCCTCCTCTTCTCTCTCTCTCCCTCCCTCTCGTTTAATTAAAGGTAATATTTGATGATATGTAAAACAGTAAGGGTATGTCAGCCTCAGCTTTGCCTTACAAGAGGACTCCACCTAGCTGGTTAAAGATCTCTTCTCAAGATGTATGTATATAATATTCTATTCTTACATTTCATTTTGCTCATTTTTTGTTTTAAATGCTGCTATACACGTTTCTAATTCATATCTTTAATTTCATTGAAATGTTCAATATTCTACTCAGTTTTCGTAATAAAAATCGAAATTAAACCTGTAATTATCGGGACATGAAATCGTTACAAATAGTGTAGATTCCACTTGGCCGTAATCATAATGTTTGCAATGTAGCTTCAATGTGTAGGAGTATATTAAAGTTGCCGTATAGAGATAGCCCTTTGAAGCATCTGGGAAAGCCGGTTTTGATTACTTTTTTTGTTATTTTTATAGTCTATTTAATGTACTTAGTTTAGGGCAATGAACATACTCCCCCGCTAAGTTATTTTAGTTTGGGATTTAGGTCTAGTGTTAATGTGTGAAATGTATTGTTCAATGCCTATGTTTAATAAGCGAAAGATAACTGTAGTTGTAGGTAATTCTGTTGAATTGATAATTTTAGGTTTATTGTTAATGTGTGAAATGTATTGTTCAAATGCCTATATTTAATAAGCGAAAGATAACTGTAGTTGTTGAAGGTAATTCTGTTGAATTGATAATTTTTTTTTGGTGTGGTTTGTATATGATCAGTAATACAGTAGTTTCAAATTTGTTGTCCGTGTTATTTTAGGTTGATGACAATATATGCAAGTTTGCAAAGAAGGGTCTTACACCATCTCAAATTGGTGTGATTCTTCGTGATTCTCATGGGATTGCTCAAGTGAAGAGTGTAACTGGAAGCAAGATTTTGCGTATTCTCAAAGCACACGGTACTTGTTATTCTTTTATGTTGAATGTTCTTTTTTCAACAATTCAGGCTTATTAAACTTCTTGTTTCTTTTGAATGCCTAGGGCTTGCTCCTGAAATTCCTGAGGACCTTTACCACCTCATCAAGAAAGCAGTTGCTATCAGGAAGCATTTAGAAAGGAACAGAAAGGACAAGGATTCTAAGTTTAGGTTGATTCTCGTTGAGAGCAGGATCCATCGACTTGCTCGGTACTACAAGAAGACCAAGAAGCTTCCTCCCGTTTGGAAATAGTAAGTTGTTGAATGATTCGTAATGCAACCTAGTTCTGTTCACCATCTGCTTGTTTTTCTCTGAGTCCTGCGAGTTACTTGAGTATGTCAATTTAGCTGAAAATGTGAAGGGAAATAAAACATCTAGAACAGAATACTATTTTTCATTGATAAACTTCTTCCGGGTGTTTTCTTTGTCTTGGATTCAGAAATAAGCTTTGGTTTTTCTACAAGATGTATCTTCCATGTATATGAAATCTTAGACAGAATATGGTTGTTACTGTGAAAAAAAGAGTCAAGGGAATGGGTTTCCTGTTATCATGGTTTTTAGGATGATAACTACTTTTTACTGCTTGTTTAGCAAATTTGTCAACAAAAGAGTTGAAGAGTTGAGTTTTGTTCTGTTGTCGGCAGAAGCTTATCACTAAAATTTGTTGTGTTCTCTGAAAGTAGTTTGTGCGTGCATAAAGAACAAATGCACCAGAAAATGTGCTACTGGCGAAACACGTTGAAATAAAGTTGGTCTATTTAGAACAATTCTTTTACTGTACTACATCTTCCTCTTGTGTATTATAGCTTAATCCCGTCCATTAGTTTTATGTTTCTATTATTACTTGATGAAGTATTGCATATTTCTATTTGAAACACTCAGAATCAATATAGTTAATGGGACATGATATCTGTATAAATATTTACCTGAGCCTTTATCCGACGGTTTCTCACATTGATTTATTTCTCCTTGCAGCGAGTCAACCACCGCCAGTACGCTTGTGGCTTAGTGAGGATAATTTTGTTTAGACGTTGGAATTTGCAACTTTGTTTTTTTTGTTTTTTTTTTTTTTTTTTTGCGGGATTTGATATTTTAAGCATTTTAGGATTGTGATATTTCATGTATGGCTAGAGTTGTTTTAAGGATGTTACAAAATATATCCTACATTTTGAATCATGTTTTGCCTACTTGTGTCTTTTTATTGTTAAGATATCTTTTGCTGAAGTTTAGTATCTCTGAACCATTGTGAACTATGAAGCACTATTAGGCCAAGGACCATATCTTACTTTTGATAGGGATGCATCATGTATACTCTCTAAAATTTATAGTGCAAGTTAAAGACTTTAGATTTTCCCTATCTTTCTCCGTCATTTCCATCTTTTCTACTTCCCAATTTTCTTTCAAAAACTCCCCTTTTAACCGGAGCAATATATTCTATTCAAGTACACAAATGAAAAGATGCAGTGTTGTAAAAATAGAACTCATTTAATTTCAAATTAACGCTCTGTCCGACTTTAATAAAGGGTTGTAAAGATAGGGAATCGGAACTAATCAGTTGAATTACTAAATTGGAATAAAAATTAGATGTATTTTAATATTAAAAAATTATTTAATATATTATTATGCTTATATTAGCTATTTATTTATAAATATATATTTATTATATCATAAATTCTATAATTATTCATATTTAAATGAATATAGTATTTTAATTGTAAATAAATATTATATAACTCTGATAAAAAAAAATTTATAACGATTAATCGAATCATTCAGGTACCTTGTAAAGGACTAATTGGTTAAATCAGGGATTTTTAGAACATTGCTTTAATATAATTAAAAAATATATTTTCAAATTATTTTCTAATTTTTAGAGATATAAAATAAAATTGTCAAGATAAAAACAGAGTTGCATATCCAAAAATTAAATGTATGTTACACGTGATCTCAACTCTGACCAAGCTTTTCACATACAACTAAAATTTTATCTTCTCCGACAAATTCTAGCTTCAACTACTAACTTGTAATAAAATCTTGAAAATATAATGAATATCTGTGCAAATTTGAAGCAACCATGGAACTCAATACACTCCACAACTGCACTCTTCCCTCATTGCAAAACACAAGCAGACATAAACCAACTCCATGCAAGACTTATAACTACAGGTCTTATAAAACATTCTTGTTTTACTACAAAGCTCATTTTAAGTTTCACTTCTTCACATCACACTCCACTCATTCACTTTGCTCGTTATGTCTTGAATTTTAGAACTGACAGTGACCCTTTTGTGTGGAATTTAGTACTTAAGTGTTTTTCTCATGGTGATGAGCCAATGCATGCTGTTGTGTTGTTCTGTTTGATGCTTGAAAAGGGTGTTTTTGTCGATAAGTTTTCGGTTTCTTTGGTTTTGAAGGCTTGTTGTAGGATGGGGGTTGGGGATGAAGGGGTGATGATTCATGGGGTGGTGAGGAAGTTAGGGTTTGGGGGAGAGTTGGTTGTGGAGAATTGTTTGATTTCTATGTATTGTAAATGTGGGCTTGTTGAGTTTGGTAGGCAAGTTTTTGATAAGATGAGTGTTAGGGATTGTGTTTCGTTTAATTCGATGATTGATGGGTATGTTAAGAATGGGAAGGTGGAGTTGGGGAGGGAGGTGTTTGATTCTATGCCGGTTGAGTTGAGGAATTTGGTTTCTTGGAATTGTATGATTTGTGGGTATGTAGATATGTTTGAGAGTGCTTGGGATTTGTTTAAGGGAATGCCGGAGAGGGACTTGATTTCGTGGAATTTGATGCTTGATTGTTGTGCGAAATGTGGGAAGATGGAAGTTGCGAATGATTTGTTTAGGAGAATGCCGAAAAGGGATGTGATTAGTTGGGCTAATATGATAGATGGGTATGGAAGATTAGGTTGCGTTGATGTTGCTAGGGGTTTGTTTGATGATATGGGAGAGAGGGATGTAGTTTCGTATAATGTCATGGTGGCTGGGTATGTTCAGAATGGGTATTTTAAGGAAGCTTTGGAGTTGTTTCATGATATGTTACGCGAAAGAAAGTTTTGTCCTGATCGTACAACCTTGGTGATTGCTCTTTCAGCAATTGCACAATTAGGAAACATTAACGAAGGAATTGCAGTGCATCAGTACTTGGAGAAAAAGGGTTTTACTGTTGAGGGAAAACTTGGTGTAGCCCTTATCGACATGTATGCAAAATCCGGAAGCATAGAGATCGCTATGCATGTTTTTGAGAATATAGAAGAGAGAAGTGTTGATCATTGGAATGCTGGGATAGGTGGGTTGGCAATCCATGGATTGGGCGAAGTAGCATTTGGTTTGTTCATTGAAATGGAGAGGCTCTGTGTACAACCAGATAACATTACATTCATCGGAGTGCTAAATGCTTGTGGCCATTCTGGCATGGTGAAAGAAGGTATGATATGTTTTGAGATAATGAGAAGAATTCACAAGTTAGAACCTAAACTACAACATTATGGATGCATGGTCGACATACTTGGCCGAGCAGGGCACATAGAAGAAGCTGCAAGGTTTATACAGGACATGCCAATAGAGCCAAATGATGTGGTTTGGAGAACTCTGCTTAGTGCTTGTAAAAGTTATGAAAATTTAAATATTGGAGAGCAGGTGGCCAAGTATCTGATTCAAAGGGATCCTCATAGTTCAGGTTCATACATTCTTCTATCCAATATGTATGCTAGTTTCAGTATGTGGGATTGTGTCAGAAATGTTAGGACAAGAATGAAAGAAAGAGAACTGGAAAAAGTTCCAGGCTGTAGCTGGATTGAACTCGAGGGATCTGTTCATGAGTTCTTCGTGGGGGACAGATCACATCCTCAAGTACAAGAGATATATTCCTCATTAGACAAATGGCACACAATTAACTCAGAGATATCATGTTGTAAATACTGATGTAATTTGGAATTGCCTGCAAATACACATTGTTAATCCAAGTGCGATCCTTCTATTTTTTTGTCAATCTTTTCATCAGAATTCATTCAGCACTGTCCAAAATGAGCTTGAACAACCTGAGGTTGAGATAATCGGGGAGCAGCCGAGCAGGTAATGATTATATAGTGCTTCGATGTTCTGCCCTCAAATTTTCACAGAGAAAATGTGGTCATAAGATCTGTCTTTGTTACAATCTTTTAAGCAGAACCATCTTATTTTTCCAATGCAGATAAAGCATGATTATATTCTCTAAATAGGTCTTCAAAAATAAAGATCTCATTTTACCAAGTATTGGTATTGGTTGCTTTATTAAGTCAAATCTTAAGCTTAACAAGAACTATAAGGGAATAAATACACCTTTCCCAGGCATGGCTCCTATGCATAGTCGAGGGTACACAGTCCCCCTCCCCCTCCCCATACATATATAATATATTTATATATACGTAATTTTTATATCTGTCGCTTAATTAAGTGACATGTCATGATATGTAAACAGTAAGAGCATCTCAGCTTCAGCTTTTCCCTCCCAGGATGCATGTATATATAATTCTATTAGTTTACATGTTAGATTTAGTTTATTTTGCTTATACTAGTTCTATATGCTGTTATAGATGTTTCTGTATCCATAGCTTGGAGTATAATGTTTTAGATTCTATTATATTCTTAAAATAGAGTTTGGAATTTAACCTGTGATTGTTAAATGTTAAGACATGAAATATTTGTATAAATCTGTATAGTGTACATTCCGCTTGGTTGTAACATCAGCAGTGTAGCTTTACTGCGTAAGAGTAGATTAAAAAGGTGTCATATAGGTATGGACTTCTGAAACATTTGGGACAGCCGATTTTGTTTATTTTGTTATTTCCATAGGCTATCTGATATAACTCTACTTAGGTCACGAAACATATTCCCACAGTAAATTATTCTAGTTTGCAGTCAAGCTTTACTGCTTTAGTGTTGATGTATGAAATGTACTATTCACAGGTGTGTGTTTTTGAAGCAGGCGATAAGTTTTTCCCAAACATCAAGTTTTGTAAGTAGTGCTGATGAATTAATAATTTCTTTGAGTCATTGTATATGATTAGTAATATGTTGGTTTAAAATCTATCGTCTATATAATTGAGGTTAATGACATTATATGAATGTTTGCAAAGAAGGGTATTACATAATTTTGTATATTGTAGAACTGTAGATTCTACTTGGTCGTAGTGTATGCAATGTAGCTTAAGTGTGTATGAGTAGATTCGAACAGGTATAGCCCTTCGAAACATTTGGGATAGCCGATCTCCGCAGTTCATCAAACATACTCTGTTTAGTTCAAGGAAGATATTCCCACACTAAATTATTTTAGTAATCAAGATTTAGTTTGATGTATGGACTGTACAGTTCAAATGCGTATGTTTCTTAAGTTACAAAAAGATAACTTCTTTTACCCAAAATTGTAGATTTTTTTGTAGCTGTTGAATTTGTAATTACTTCATGTAGTTTAGGTATATATGATCAGTAATACATTGGTTTGAAATCCATCGTTATGTTATTACAAGTTGATGACAATATTTGCAAGCTGCAATGAAGGGTCTTGTACCATCTCAAATTGGTGTTATTCTTCATGATTCTCATGGGATTGCACAAGTGAAGAGTGTAACTGGCAGCAAGATTTTGCATATACTTTTGGGACATGGTACTTCTAATTCTTTATGTTAAATGCTGGTTTATTTTTAATTATTCAGACTTACAATTTTCTTTGTTTCTTTCGAATGCCTAGGGCTCGCTCCTGAAATTCTTGAGGACCTTTACCACATCAAGAAATTGGTTGCCATCAGGAAGCATTTGGTAAGGAAGAGAAAGGACAAAGACTGCAAGTTTAGGTTGACTCCAAGTTGCAGGTCGTGATTATATAGTGCTTCGATGTTCTGCCCTTAAATTTTCACAAAGAAAATGTGGTCATAACATCTGTCTTCGCCACAACCCTTGTAGCAAACTGAAAAGGCTAAATTGAAGAGCAGGTAGGCAAAACCATATTTTTTATGCAAGTAAATCATAATTCGATAACTCTGTTCTTTTGTTTTCTTTCCATGGTTTCAGAAATAATGTTATATATCCTTGTTTCAGTTACATTTTCTTGCAAAACTTCAACAGTTGCATGGTGGTTTCCTTCATCATGTAATATCTTCCGTTTATACTTAACCTTTAGACAGGATCTGTTTATTACTGCGGAAAAAAGAGTCAAGGGATTGGGTTTCCTACTTCCATGGTTTGTTTTTAGATGATAACTACACATGCATCTTTTTTTTGTTCTTTTGGCAAATTAGCCTAGTTGTGTCTTCTTCTGTTGTAGGCAGAAGCTTCTTACTAGAATTTTTTGTATTCTTTGAAACTAGTTTGTGCACATATAAGAACAGAAAATTGTGCTACTGGCGAAACACAATGAAATCAGAGTATCTTTTGCTTCCTATCGCTTAATCCCTCTGTCATTATCCTCCCTCTGTTATATGATCCAGTTTATTGTATTACTATTTGATATATTCTGAATCAAGATAGTTAATGGAAAAACGGTACAAGTTATCTGTTCAATTATTCACCTGAGCCTGTATCTGTTGCTTTCTCACTTGGATTTATGTATCCTTGCAGTTAATCAACCCCCAGCATCCGCTCTTACTTAATAAGACAAGTAAATTTTATACCTTTGTGATATCGTTTCTTGCAAACATTCCACAAATGGATTCTTCTATGGATGTGAAACTTGTAATATTAAAATTGATATCTGCTATGCATTCTTCCCGACCAAGATTAGACATAAATCTCACAAGCAGCATCGCCTTGTTCAGCGTCTACCACTAAAAGAGTTTGTAGTGCAAGTAAACTTCTTTTTACAAGTAGTAACTTGGTATATGCATGTGAAACTTGCAGTAGCTTCCAGTTCCAGATTCATATACTATGTGCATTTTATCCAACTAGGATGAAACCAGGGGCGGATACAGAAGGGGGGTTGGGGGTGCTTGAGCCCACCCTTAGCCTCTCTAAATAAAATTAAGATTATTTATACTTCAGCCCACCTAAATAAAATTTCAGACCACCTATATTTGTAGACTACATGATGTTTATAATTTTTTTCCTACAAGTAAAGCCCCCCTCTCCGTGAATTCCTAGATCCGCCACTGGATGAAACACAAATATGATGATCACATTCACTTCCTAATCTTGAGACGCCCCCCATTTTTCTATGAGGGCTTAATCTACTGTGAGATATGTGAAGAACAAGTTAACAATCTATATTTCAGCCTATTGGCCAACACCTTGAGAAGCAGCTTGAATGAAGAGTTTATTAGACTTATGGGACCAAAGTCACCAACCTCCACCATTTTTTTGGGATGAGGGCAATAAACGAAGAATCTGAACTTGCTCCTTGAGGAATCTCCCATTTGAGTGGAATTTTTCAAAAAATGTGAAAAATTGTGAAATAATTAATAAAGGTCAGAGATAAATTTGAAAAATTAAGATACAGCTCATACACATTAATGCATATATTTAATTACTAAATAAAAATAAAACACTATACATTGCACTGGTTATAATCTATAATACTAAAAAAAATCAAAACAATTTCTCCATTATAACTACGATCCTCACTTTAACTGCTGGAATATACAGCCTTTTTGAAGGGACAATCTCCATTTATAATCATAAAAAACTTCGTAAATCTGATTCATCAAAACATATTCGAGAAATAAACCATAATTGCAAACCCATAGAATTCATTGATGAACAAAAGTTATGAAAACCCCATAATCTATAATCCCGGACATAAAAACAAAACAAACTCTTAACAAAGGGAGAGAACAGACCCAAATTATGGATAGATAAAACCCAATAATTGGGTAGAGAAACTCTCAACAAAGAGGAAAAATTATTAAACATGAACAAAATTAGAATAATAATAGAAAGTGGAGCTTATCATAAACCAAATGGCTGTTACATCCCTTAAATTGATAAATAGCAGAGGCTGATAAGGTTGATTTTTTTTTTTCTAAAGGACATGTAAGCTACTGTGTGTGTTTATATATATATAATCATAAGATTTATATAACATAATTTCTACGAAATTGTAATTTGAATACTAAGTTATTATCTATGTTCAAATAATAATATATGCTTATTCAGATTTAAACAGACTTATTAAAATTTTAAAGTCTCATCCTGATAATAAAGTGTAAATGGTGAAAAGCAAATCAAACCAAAAGTACGTATTAATATATTCCCTCGGCTCAATGCAGGTTCAAGTATGGTACAATGTGTACAAACCTGACAGAATGATATATATAGTGATTCCAAGGGCTAAAACGAGTCACCTGAAAATCGGGTAATCACTTGATAGTTTTTGCTGAGAACAGTGACCACTTTGATATAAAATCCAATTAGTTTCTCATGTACTTGATCGATTGATCATCAATGAACTATGATCTCCAATCGAGCGCAACAGCGAAGAAAACTAGTACCGCATTTGCACTGTAGTCCTTCAAAGGCTTTTAAAGTAAATAAATGTATTGAACGAGAGAAATAAAAACCTAAACCATATAATCCTGCAGATTGACTAGATTTTCGAAACAAAATGTACAACAGGTAATCTAAGTGGTGTTTACTAGACAGAGGTGGCTCCACTTCCTCACTAGTATAAACTTGGCACCAGATGACACAATCTTGGGACCATCAGGGTGAGAACAATTTACAGATTAGTGAAAGGGATACTACAGATCGAACACCCTTACAAATCTGACTTATATCACTGCTGAGATCCTGAATCTGATATGTTCTGAGGCGTCCGGCTCTTGATCTGATAGACCTGCTTTATCTGCTTATCTTGTTTCATATTAGTAGTTCCAACTGTGGATCCAGAAATCCACCTACTTGGTGGGGATGGAGGTGGACCAATGTTTTGCACAAACTGTTGCAGGTTTGGTGCTTGACCTGGATTTGGCATTCGCATTGGTGTCGTTGTATGTTGTCTACTTCTAGCACCACCATCTATCGTCAAATTAGACATTCCATTTCCGATGTTTAGGTACTGATCTTGATATGAGAACCTCTCTTGCGCCTTGAAATTCTGCCTGTTTCCTTGATACCCGTTTGAGACATAGCTGGGCTTGGGGCTTCTAACTATTCCTTCAGGTGCATGATAGTAGTTGGGATCCTTAGAAAATGTTGGTTCATATCCCAGTGGACCAGCTGCTCTTGGCCTATACGGTGCATGATTACTTGGGTAATTTCTATGCAACATTTGTCCAGAAAATCCCGAAGAAATTTGACTAGATTTGACATTTAGTGAATTTCTTAGTAGACGATGGGCCGCTTCTCCCAGCTGAGGGCCAGATATTGACCCTGGTACTTGTGGCCTGAAAGAAGATGGCTACATGTAAGGAAATTATATACTGAGAATGTGCATAAGCCACTGTTTATTATTACCGATCCCGGCTTGGTTGGCGCCGTCCACTATTATCATCATGCCATAGCACAGGCAACGGCTTTATGTCGAACGATTTCAAAATCTGTAGGAAAAAATTTAAAGGATGAGCATGAACTCAGGAGAACTAAGAAGTTGCCATATTATAGTACATATTAGTGTAAACACGTGAAACTTGCAAATCTAAAAGAGCCATCTGATTAGTTAAATGTTCAATTTGATTTGAGTAAAAGAGACCCTATATTTATCCAAATACATCTCTTTGATTTACAAAGATCACCAAAAATTATACACAAAAAGTTGTAATGCACATACCTTTCCTGGTGTAGCTACCCCTTTAGGAGGAAATGGAAGGTGTTGATGAGGTACCGGGTTTAAAAACGATACATTTCTGCCAAGTAAAAAACATAAATGTCAGAAACAATAAATCTTAGTGTTTGCTTCAGTAAACCACGATCCAAGAACTTACAGAACATGGTTATTACTAATGTCTGGCAGTCCACGAACAGGGGAAGGAACTACAATTCTACATCCATTCCTCTCGCACAAAAAAATAAATCCATTCATTCCGCCACTGCAATATTGCCACCAATAGAAGAATAATTCAAAGTAAATTCAAAACAAATTTATTAGTTTTTTGCAAGGAAACAGCACACAAAAAGTCAGACACTAACCTTGCATTTGAGTCGATTGGCCAAATAATTATTTGGTTTACAGGCATTTGGTTAATGAAGTTGTAGTATGAGATTACATGGGGAGATAATGCATGATAAGGAGTGATGTACAGCAAATCGTACATGAACCTATTTCGTATTTGCTCCTCCTCCTGCATGAAATTTAAAGTTAGGCAGTTGAGAACACCCACAACAGTTAACTGACTCGGAAGGATCAAATCAGGTGTTATCTTTACCATAATGCAACTCAGACATTTAAAACATTGACAACAAAATTTGAAATGCTACATTTTTTTCTCGTGCAACTTCTGCTATTATTAAAATAGCATCTAGTTATAAAAATTGCATTATTATTATTAAACAATACATCACAAAATGTTTTATTTATATCTTGTTCCAAAGAACAAAACTGTATACTCCTAAAGTCAACTAGCAAATATTTCCAATTACAAATTGACAAGAAACTATCAAAAGCTAAAATCGGAAAGGAAAAAAAAAATCAAATTCGGCAAACTATTAAAAAACTAAAGTACTGCTTTCAAAATTTTTTTTAAAAAAATCTGTCAATCACATATGACAAACTCCTGGAACTTGCATTTCAGATTTGAGTGAGCACTGCTTACCAAAAATATAATAAAATAATAGAAAAAGAATAAACTGTTAGTCGCATGCAGTGCAGTAACCGAATAGATAACATACAAGAGCATGGCTTTTTGTATGACATTACAAAAGTTCACCAGTCAACTATTTCATAGACACCAAGAAAACACCTCAGATTAGAAATGTCAAGTGTCACTCATATTTTTCACAACTATAGACCTATGTACAAATCCTTTGATTATTCTTCTACTACGATCTCAATTCTTCCTAGTAATTTAACTACTCAATATAACTAAAATACCTAATCAATTACAACTGATTTATCTGAAATAATAAATATAACTTAAAAAGTTAATTTATTAATTCTTTTTACTGCATCATTCTCATCTCTCATTTGAAAATAAAAATTGAAAAGAGTTTTAAAATAAGGAAATCAACAATCACCTCCAAAAGTGTTATCATCTATAATAATACTTAGAATAATCATGAATTCCTCATCAATAATCATCTCCAAGCTTCAATTTGTAAATATTCCAGTCAAATTTCAGAAAGAGATATATTGCAAAATAAAAAATACATATATTAAATAAAAAGATCTTTCGTACTGTTAAAGTGTCCTCAAGCTTCCTTGTTTCGGCAATCAGTTTCTTTTCATCAATAAATGGCAATTTGGCAATACCCTGAATTCATAGGACATTATCAAGGCCACTTCAATTGAGCACACAAAAAATAAAGTGCATCATATTGTACTTCTAAAATATCATGTATTCAGATTATAAAGTAGAAAACCTGCCAAGCGAACCGCTTCCCATTCATGTCAATTGCAAAATCTGACAATTAATTTGAACAATCAATTACATTTCAATTGTATATATATATAAAAATATTAAAAGCTTACGAGGGAAATAAACATCAAACCTATGAGAAAAAGCAGTTTGAACTCTGTAAAAAGAAACTATTACCAGAAGGATAAAACTCGTGAATAGGTGAGGATGGATCAGTCATTAAATTCCTGAATTTTTCAGGTAGAGCACTTGAACTGTAGGATGAAAAGCTTAAAGGTATAAACACACAATGCTAAGAATATAACAAGAAAGCTACTACAAAAATATCACACATAAGAAACGATATAATGAATATAGTAATTATTATTCGAGAAACTATAATGGACCTTGCAGCTGGTAAGGTTCCCATGAGTTGATCAAAAGGTTTAAAAGGCTCTCCGGGAAAGAAAAAAATTTCCAAATCAGCTAAATCTTTAATATCGGAAGCAAACGGAGCATAATGATAGGGATAAAACCTGATAAAACCAGCAACAAGATCTGAAATTTTCTTAAATTGCATATAAAATGAAAAAAAGTAAATGGAACATACATGAGCAATACAGTTTTTTCTTCCCTTTTCTTCCAGTAACATATACTAAGCTCTAGGGTCGCATCCACATAACATCATATTACCAACAGCCCAACAGGCATTCTTGATCAAATTAAAACTTGGGTCAAAAATAGATTTTAGAACCAATACCAAGGATATTTATTTAATAAACAACCCATATAGTTTGCTCCATAACACGGTGTATTTCTTCTTCACAACAAAATGTTTGTTCTATAAGATATATATAGGCATATGCATACGTTTTAAGGAATTACTATAAAAGAGCAAAATATAGTCACTATTTTGGTTCAAAAGAACAGTCATATTCTGCACAACAAAATGATTTTTTGTACATACCATTTGCAACAAAGAAATAAACTATGCAAAGAAAATTATTCTTTTTTAATAGGAAAAAAACATTTAACTTTTAAAATATTGTTTTCTGCACAACACAATGTTTCTTTTTGTAAATTATATAATATTTTTAAATGAATAAATTGTTATCATATTCATTAAAAAAATTAAAAACTAATTTGCAAAATAATATAAAATTAAGTCATTTACCAAAAAATAAAATTTGTATTCCACAGAAAAAACAATGTATATTATCTAGTCCTAAAGTTTGGTCAGTTCCAGTTCGAAGTGGAACGAGACCTTAGAGATGATACAATTAAGATACACTAATGATGTATTACTATGAAATATTCTCATCAAGTAGATACAAAGGTACTTCACCTTTTTCCTTAAAATAATTGCAAAATCAAATCAAATCATCTAAAAGCATGTATGAGCTAGAATAACCATCATCCAAACTTCACTACCCAGCCAGATACACAAGAAGCACTACTGAGTGAATATTAGATGAAATATATATAAGGTCTTCTGCTAAAACAAACAATTAATATTTCAAGATAAGTAACAAGATACCGACCATTGCCACGAGCAGACACCCTGGTAGTAATAGCGGCAAACCCAGCATAAGCCTTCCACATAATGCAAAACCTGCACATAGGTAATGTGCATAATTTGAGCAGTCGCCTCATAATTCATTTTGTTTATGCAGCCACACAAAGCGGCGGCCAACTCACAAAGAGATAATTACCAAGAAGCTTCAAAAATCCAAGAAAAGAAGGTGAATAGGGAAGAAACTTTAATCAAAATATTATCAATAGTTTTCACTAAATGTACTTGCTAAAAATCCTAAAATTATAAAAATGCACATCTGGCAGGACAAGTGTTAAAGATCTTTGTGGCTCACAGCTGCTTATCTCCACTGACAAAAAAGCTTGTGGACAACATGTAATTGAACTAAGCATCCCCTAGTAGGGCTTGTTACATAAATACATTTTTCTATGATGTCCAACTGCTAGGCTTACTAGGCTACTACACAGATAATTCTGGAAATTGGACTCGTCACAATTAAACACATCAGAGTATTGTTCAAGTGATACATACTAGTGCATAAAAAATGTAAAAACTAGAGATTACATAAAACGATAACTCTAATGTTTTACTAATAAGTTTACTGCGTCGCAGCATTCTGATAGTTCTTTTTCATAAAAGGACTGATTTTTGAGGTTTTACGTGGAAAACAGCATTACAAGAAAAAAGTCATAATTAACAGAGTACGAATATAGATGTACCCCTTCCATTGAGCGGAGTGGAGTTCAACAGCCATTTGAGTTGAATTTGACAGGTTCAAACTGCAGTTTTTAGAGATTGGGAGAAGTAGGATATTTAATTCTGGATTTCTGGTGCTTATGACATCTACTGAAAAGTGCTTCGCCAACACTTTCAGAATTCGGAGAAATAGGTTATTTGTTTTACTCACAGAAATAAAAAGATGTTTGCTGCAGCTTTCTGAAGGCTTTACTTGGGGAAATACGGAAGGTGGCGAACTTGTTAAAAAAGTTTGAGAAGCATGGTCAGTACTGATACTAGATCAAGTGCATAGCTGAGAGTTACTGTAGCTATTTTACAATTAAATCCTATCGTTGGTCATTGCATAGCAATGAAAGTATATTTTTGCATTCAATTTAATCTTGAAATTTGGGTCACCCCAAAATTTTAATGTTCATATTGCTTTGGCAATCCCGAGTACACTTTGTAAGACGATGCAGATTGCAGGGCTGAAGGAAGGTGAAGTATAGATTGAAGGAAAGAGCAACAGAATTGATGCTGCATGACTTTGGTGGATCTTATAAGCGAATATGAAGTTATGAACAAAGATAATTTGAAAAATTTGCAGCCAATGTCTCCATGCTTGGCAACTATTCGATATTGCATTCATCTACCTATATAAGGCAATCAAAACTGTACATTTATGGAATTCTGTAACACGTATACCGCTAAGAAGCCTAATGCACACAACTTTCTTGATGCTTAGGAAAAATATTGTTAGAACTTATTTTGCAATAACAGTGCATCATTTACATCAAGACAATAGATGAATTCAATATTTAAGGTCTCAGAAATCATTGAGGCAATTTAACTGTAAATAATCATATATATCAAGAACTGGTAGAACTTACAACGTCTCTTTTGATTTCAGCAACTTGGTTTATATCCGATAACTCGAATTTCTCGCAGTAATACCTTTCTTTATAACCAGGTTCCCCTAATTTCACCTGAAAATCGCAAAATTTACTAGATGTTAAATGTCAATATAAGATCAGATGAAATATATTATATTATGTTAATCTAACAATTCAGACAGTTGCGAGACTTTATCAAATAGTGCACGTTGTTAAGTAACCAACTCTAACAACACATTAAGGTGCTAGGGGGCCTTAATTGCATTACATGCTATCGTCAACACTCCCCTGCTCATGTACTAGTAAACAATCAGAGAATAGCAAACAGACCAACAACAGTCAAACAAATTTATTTAAACAACTGGGAGTGGGAGGATACGAGGGTTCAAAGCCTGCACGTCTGCCTAAACCGAGCTCATGTTCAGTAACCAACTCTCCCAAAATTTTCAAGGTGTTAGTAGGATGCCCTAATTGGATCAAATACTATACTCAACAAAAGTATACCTTACTAGAAAAATAAAAGACACGTTTTCTAGTTCATCGACTCCTAACAGTATGACCACTGTAAACACACTAGGGGACATAAATACCTGTATCTTCTACCACTGACATGGTCATCGCCTCCTAATTTGTTACCAATTACCTTCTGACTTAAAAATGCCAAACAATGTACCAAAAAAAACAGGAGTGTTTAAAGTCTTCAATCTCAATGACAACAAAATTTACCAAAGGAAACCAAAGCCTAAATTGACTTCTTGTAGGGGGGGCTATTTACAGAAGGAAAAATCTACATAAACAAAGGCAACTCAAAATTGCATCCAAACTTGCTAAAGAAAGACAAACCTTGTCCACAGCCACAGCTTGCGTTACATCTTTAACCTCTTTCCTTGCTTTATTTCGTATCTCTTCATTGTTCTCTTGTGCCTGAATACAATAACAATATATGGAGAGTGAAAACTCATCTCGCTGAACCAAATTCCCATTATACATACGATTTAAATAAATAGGTAGAATATTATATCACTTTTTTGCTTATTTATATACGTGTATAACCAACGGGATCCCCTTTGGTTGTTTTTATATTATATATAAAGATATATATATATATATATATATATATATATATATAATATCTTTTGTCAATTTCTTCTAATCAGATATTGTTTGAATTTTTAAATTTATATATTCATATTGTGTTGTGTTCATCCGCTTATGTAATTTTTGTCTTTCTTCTTATTTTCAGGGTGCATGGATGGAATTTTTCAAAATGGGTGTTTCCCTCTCAGACATTACAGTTTTATTATTCCCCGGTCATCTCTGCATGTCTGATGGTCAGATGATAAAAAAATTTTGAATGAAGGAAATCCTTGCTCTGGCTATTGTACTCTGATACAATTCATCCACATAAAACGTATCTCTTGACAAAAAAAAAAACTGAAAACTAAACACATTTAAGCAATTACATGTTACATCAAACCTAATTAGAGAAAACACTACAATTTTCAATGGACTGTGTAAAAGCCCTAAAAAGGTAAAAGTGCATTTACGAATCAAGGCACATGTCAATCA